>CM016615.1:104950986-105258684 GCA_005393395.2 Gossypium australe
TATAAAAGAATGATCAAACCTGGAGACTAACTCTGACAACGATATTAAGGCAAGTGTACCTATCGAACAGTAGTATAGCTTAGACAAGACCGGTTATCGAACCCAAAGGCACTAAAAGTATTAATACTCACATTCTTCTTATTATTTAGTCTTAAAGTTAGAGTGAAGATTACTTTTTAAACTAAATCGACGACAGCTAAACTAAGGACACAATGACAAGAAGACAAATTAGAAAATAACTTTGAGGGAAAACTCAGTTGATTATGACGATACCCTCAGGAAGAATCCACCTAGACTTCACTTATTAATTAACCCTAAATTATATGATTTCTTTTACTCAGCTTGATCCGTAAGACTCCCTAACCTATATTAAACCCTCTCTCGAGGCGAATAACGTCTAACCCTAGGTTAATTAGTGGAACTCTCGTTCGCTTATAATAACCCCCTAGGATAGCAGTAAATCGATCAATGGACTCCCATATTAGGTTTCACCCTAATCCGGCAAAATCTCGTAACCCTATCTCTAGGCGTTCGATCAACTCCGCTTAATTATGTTAGATCTTCTCTTAGGCAGGGTCTATTCCTCCTTTACCTAAGCACATTAGATTTGGATTAAGCAACATAATTAAGAACAAACTAAGTAATTCATCATATAACTTAAAAATCAAATAATAAAATCCATCTAGGTTTCATCCCCTTCGGGTATCTGAGGGGTTTAGTTCATAATGAATAAAGAAAACATCGCAAGAGAAAAGATAAAACAAAACATAGGAAAAATCCTAAAACCCCCTGAAGGAATCGAAGGAGAATTCCGCCGTCTTGAGTATAACTCCGGCTTCTTGGGATGGATCAACTGGCTATCCTCGCGTTATTCCCTAACTCCGACCTTCTCGGCTTGGCTCCTTGGCCTCGCTTTTGCCCCCCTCAATAGGTGATACTTGGGGGATATATATAGGCTCTTGGAACGCAATTCTTTCTCCCTAAGTATCCTTTTTCAACTAAAATTGCTCTTTCCAGCGTCAGAGGCACGGCCATGTCACACGCCCGTATGAATCGAGACCTGACCGTGCTCGGATTTCTCTCGAGGCACGACCATGTATGACTGAATTATGGCCGTGCTCTAGGTGTTCGTCAAGGCACAGCCGTGTGTACTTTAGGCCAGGCCGTGTCGATTTAGTGTTAAGGTTCATTTACTCCGTTTTAGGCCCGTTTTGTGTTCTTTTCATCCTTGGGTGCTTTCCTGGGTATAGGACATGAAAAGAAAGGATTAAAAGCACCTTTTTATATAAAACAAGGGATAAATCATCCAAAAGCATACTAAATGTGGGTCTAAAATATGTTACTTTTACGGTTTATCAAATACCCCCACACTTAAGATTTTGCTTGTCCTCAAGCAAAATTCTCAACTTACAATTAAAATGAACTTTCCATGATCTGTAATTCTTTATTAACAATGTCTTATCCTGATTCATAGAGAATTCATACATGATGATTTGATTCAAAGCACCCTAAAGATTCAAACGAGATAAGTCATAATTTTGTACCTCGAAAACATAGGTGTCTTCCCTCTTTTAAATAACTACCTTTTTAATTCAAAATCGACAAGGATTGATATCCTCACTTAGGATTCACTCAAATCACTCTAAAGTGTTTAAGGTTCAGAAGAAGATCGCTCATAAGTCGAACATGAAAAGTTAATCCCATAGGCTTGCCTGAAAATCAAATCTCCGCCACTGTAATATAAGATGACAAACAGATCAAAAGGTCTTTGACAGGGTTGTAACGGGGCTAGGGTTAAAGGTGTGGATAAAGGCTGAATTATAAGGTCAGAATCGAGATTGTCTTGATAAATTTCCTAACTAGAAAAAAATGAACTTAATCTTACATTAATTAAAAACTAATAAAACGATATTTTTCCTTGTGAATTGGAATTTGAACATGCAAGCTCACTTAATCATAGAACTAATAATGAATATACTTCGTTTTTTTTTTAAGAATAAACTAACATAATAATAAGGAAGAATTTTTACAACTGAAATATAGAACAAAGTTAGGAAACTTGTTCAAAATCAAATCTTGACAAAAAGGGTAATTAAAAAAAATTGGTGATAACAAATACAAAGGGTTTTTGGTTACAATTAGTAGATGAGTTAATAAAAAGGGTTGTTAGGCTCAACGGGTTCACTAGGGGTTAATTATGAAGGTAGGGCTTTAAGTGGAGTAAATGGGTTAAAACCTAAGTGCCTTTATCATCTCGGTATATCAAATCATAACCGTGGTCTCGACATGTATAATCAATGCAAGTTCTAGAATAACAATTCATAGTTGACACACTCATTATCAAAAAATGAGCATGAAAAAGAATGTATGCTCTATAAGGTTCAAATACTTACAAAAATTATGGATGTTTTGACATCATCCTTATGAATTTTTAAATTTCAAGGTAGCATTTAAATTTAGGTCAACATTCTAGCAAAATTTTAATTTTTTGAAAAAATAGACTTATCATGCTTGATTCTCTAGTGTTCTTTAAATTAAACATCAATGTATAATTAACTATGACTTATTCTAAAACATGTTAATAGTCATCACAAGTCATCAGAAATTTCATCTTAATTAGTAATATGACAATTTTGCATAACAACAAGACTAAATTAGGGATTTGAGAATAATGAAAAAAAGTTAGGTTCTTTTACCCCCCCCACAATTAAGATGTACATTGTCCTCAATGTACAAACATAGATAATGCATATAATAAAATCAAAAGGGAGGGGATAAAATACTCCCTGAGGTGTGGATGTTTTCCCGGATGAGTGTCTTTGGTGGCGGTGATGGTCAGTCGAGATAACGAACCTGCGCTAGATGAAGAAATTGGGTAGCGCCTTGGGAAGTAGCCAGGTTTTATTAAGACCTAATAAAAATGAATTTAATATAAAATAATAGAATAACAAACTAAAGGGAAGGAAACTAAGAGGAAAACTAAAATGAAAAGAAAATATTAATGGACTGTGAAGTCCTTATTGAAGGAAGGTTCACAAGGTGGGTGTGACTTCTAAGGGTGGGGCGGTGCTGGCGGTGGCGGAAGTGAAGAGGTTATCGTGGTGGTCGGCGTGATTCCCTAGCAACCTGGCGAACCTGATACTACGACAATAAATTAAGTTAAACTAAATTAAACACAAGATTATTAAAGAAAATGAGAGTGAAAGAAAAGAGAAATAAAAAATAAAAACTAATTGGTCTCAAAGATCCTTGGCTTGGTGTTGGGACGAAGCTGCCGGCATGAACTCATGTTAATCGTTCTTTGTTAAGGAGTCTATGCGTGGCTTCTTCCGCTTCTTCGGCATGGTGTTGATTTGCTCAAGGATCTAGGGTCTTGAAGAGTCTGAAATAAAAAGAAGAGAAAATAAAGAAGAAGTCAGATGGAGGGAAGGGGAAGAGGTGGGGGTTTAAATAAAATTTCAAATTTTATGCTCCCCCACAGCCGTGGTCACAGGGTGTGTCGATTTACACGGCCACCTTACACGGCCGTGTTTTAGAGGGTGTTGTCACCCTATGCCCGTGCTTGATTCTCCCATGCCAGTCTTTGTGAAGTCTTTCTTTTGGAACGGTCGTGCTACACGGGCGTGTCTCTTTCGTGTTCGATAAGTCGGTGGCTTCACACAGTTTCGGGCACGGACGTGTTCTGTCCGTGGTATGCAAGTCAGTAGCTCCACACAGTTTCGGGCACGGCCGTGCCCTATTTTTCGGTGCCCGTGGGGAGGGTTTGTTGCATCCGTGACGTTGGGGAGGGTGGTTGGGCTGACTGCACGGCCTGTGCCCTGTCAGTGTGGTGGTTTAGGTGGTCCACACTGCCACGGACACGGCCGTGTGGACTGGAAAACCTACATATTTTTGTTATTTGAAAAAGGAAAAAGAAAAGAAAAAGGAAATGATAGATAAAAACAAAGGAAAAATAAGGTTAGTGCTCGGGTTGCCTCCCGAGAAGTGCTCGTTTATAGTCTTAAGCTAGACTTCCTCGTGTTTTGAAAATTTTAGGGAGGTTTAAAGGTTTGAATATCTTCCCTCATGCTTACAGTTCTGTTTTCTCGACAATGTTGAAGTCGAGAAGCGTTTTCTTTGGAAGTGCTGAGTATTGTATTGCTTACCTCGACTATTCCGTTTGGGAAGATATCATGTACCTTGAGAAGGATTTCTCCCTTTTCCTTCAGGTCTGTTGTGGGTATGTGAGACTCGACTTTATCTAACAGATCCTGGTTTCCTATTTTAAAGTGATTTGATGTCCCCACGAGCTCTTCTAGTGGTTCCTTCGGTTTTACTTTGTGTGATTTCGGTTCTTCCTCGTGTAATTCTACTTTGTCGATATGAGTTGGCTCAGGGTTTAGGCCTTGTGCTGTTTCCTGTGATTAAGATTGAATAATATGGTTATCTATTGAAGTGGCTTTCCTACCTTCATAGACTGTTATCCTGGCCGAGTCGAGAGCTTGAAGATTGATCGATTCATCTCCTACACAAAGTATGAGCTCACCTGTAGCAACATCAATTTCAGTCCTGGCAGTTGCTAGGAATGGTCTTCCTAAAATTAAGGGGATTGAGTTATCCTCATCCATGTCTAAGACAACAAAGTCTACTGGGAAAACAAATTTATCGATTTTTACAAGAACATCTTCGATAATGCCCCTAGGAATTCTAACAGTTTTATCAGCTAATTGAATACTCATCCTAGTTTGTTTGGGTTTCCCTAGACCTAGTCGTTTAAACAGTGAGTAAGGCATGACGTTTATGCTTGCCCCTAGATCAGCTAACACATTGTCAATATGTAGGCTACCAATTAAACATGGAATTGTAAGACTCCCTGGATCTTTTAGTTTCTGTGGTAGTCTGTTTTGTAACATTGCTGAGCGTGTTGCGTTTAGTTCCACATGGTGTTCTTCATCTATTCTGCATTTGTTGGTCAAGAGCTGTCTTAAAAATTTTCTCAAATCTGGCATCTGAAAAAGAGTTTCAAGAAGGGGTAAGTTAATATGTAATTTCTTTAAAAGTTTAAGAAACTTACCGAATTGTTCCTCTGAATCGTCTCTTCTTATGGCTTCAGGATAAGGTATGCGAGGTTGATATTCCTTAATTACCGATTTTGGCTTCTCTTGTGGTACCTCTGTTTTACCTTCGTCTACTTTCTTTTCCGGTATTGAATTCGGTTCAGCTAATTCGTTATTGTCCTGAGCTGTGATTGCTTGAATTTGCTCCTTAGGATTAACTTCAGTGCTGCTTGGTAGACGTCCTTGCGGTCGTTCTGGCATTAGTTTTGGGAGTTGTTCGACTGCATCAGTCACCTCCTTCATTGACTTAGCAATTTCATCGAGTCGTCTCTCGTTACTTTTGACTGCTCTATCAGTTTCTTGAAGATGTTCCTCGAAGGATAGTTTCTTTGCTTGTGGAGAGGGCTGATTTCGGAAGTTTTGAGGAGGTTGTTGCCTTTGATTTCCTTGGTTTCCTTGTCCTCCCCTCGAAATTTTGGGTGGTTCCTCCAACATATATAGTTCATCTGTTCATCTTCTGCTCCTGGTTGGTAGGGTGGGTACTCAGGATTCACCACAGTTCCACTTGCATCGCACTGCATGACTGGATGTACCTGTGATGAACACAAATTATCAAGCTTTTTATTCATCATCTCTAGCTGCGTTGATAGCATGGTCATGGTATCGACGTTAAAAACTCCTGCCGATTTTATCGGTTTGGTCCTTGAAGCTTGCCACTGATAATTGTTTAACGACATCTCCTCAATGAACTCGTAGGCTACTTCTGGAGTTTTATTGTTCAGTGTTCCACCGGCGGCTGAATCTATAAGTTGTCTTGTTGAGGGGTTTACACCGTTATAAAATGTTTGGACTTGTAGCCACAAGGGTAGGCCATGGTGTGGGCACCTTCTCAAGAGATCTTTGAATCTCTCACATGCATCGTATAACGTCTCTACATCCATCTGCACAAAAGAAGAGATATCATTCCGTAATTTGGCTGTTTTGGCCGATGGGAAATATTTCATCAAAAACTTTTCGGTCATCTGATCCCATGTAGTGATTGACCCTAGTTGTAACGAGTTTAACCATTGTTTAGCTTTATTTCTTAATGAAAAAGGGAATAACCGAAGACGTATGGCATCATCAGAAACGCCATTTATTTTGAAGGTATCACAGAACTCTAGAAAGTTAGCTATGTGCGTGTTTCGATCTTCGTCCTGTAAACCATCAAATTGGACAAACTGTTGAATCATTTGTATTGTGTTAGGCTTTAATTCAAAATTATTAGCAGATATAGCAGGTCTAACAATACTAGATTCTGTTCCTGTTAAATGCGGTTTCGCATAATCGAATGTTGTGCGTGGAGCATTGTTGTCACCCATATCACGTGGTGGTGGGTTGGTTTCGTCCATCCCTTCAGTAGGATTGGATCTATCTTCTTCCTCTCTCTCTCCTTGTAATCTAGGGCTCGCCTGGTTTCCCGATGATTCCTACGAGCGGTAGCTTCGATTTCGTTGTCGAATACCAAAGGTCCACTCAGGTTCCTTCTAGTCATAAACTAGAGGTACCTGTTGGAAAAGAAAGAGAGAAAAAATTCAGCAAAAAGAAAAACAAAATAAAAAAATAGAAATGAAAAGAAAAATAAATTACGAAAAATAAAAATTATGACTAAAGTAATAAAAATAGAGTTTTCTTAATATTTTAGTTCCCCGGCAACGGCGCCAAAAACTTGATCGCTGTAAAATCAGAGTTTTAAATATTTATAAAAGAATGATCAAACCTGGAGACTAACTCTGACAACGATATTAAGGCAAGTGTACCTATCGAACAGTAGTATAGCTTAGGCAAGACCGGTTATCGAACCCAAAGGAACTAAAAGTATTAATACTCACATTCTTCTTATTATTTAGTCTTAAAGTTAGAGTGAAGATTACTTTTTAAACTAAATCGACGACAGTTAAACTAAGGACACAATGACAAGAAGACGAATTAGAAAATAACTTTGAGGGGAAACTCAGTTGATTATGACGATACCCTCAGGAAGAATCCACCTAGACTTCACTTATTAATTAACCCTAAATTATATGTTTTCTTTTACTTAGTGTAACATCCTAAAAATGGGGCTATTTGGAATTTAATTATTTTTCTTATGTATGAACTACTGTGATATTATTTATGGAATAATAATGATTTATTTAAGGCTTTGTGTTGGCTCGGTTTGGTAGAAAATTTCAGTTTTTAACTTTTAAGGTAGGGAGTCTTAGCAGGAGGGTGTTATAAGAATAAATGAAGGAAATTGGGCACTAAAAAGCCCTTGGTAAAGTGGCAAAAGTGAGGCCACTTAGGAGCTACATGTGACGCCACCAAGGGGAGCTAGGGAGCTTGTGTTCGAGTCGCAACAATCCCTCTTTTTGCTCATTTAAGGGACGGCACAAGTGGGAGAATTTTTCTCCCTTTAAACTCTTTTATTAATTATTATCATTAAAGGATAATATGAGCATCTTTAATAGGATTTTATTCTAAGGATAATAAGAGATAATCAAGGATATTATGAAGATTAAAAGAATTATTAATGGATTATTAATTAGATAATAGAAGATAAATGAGGATATTCCATGGATTATTAGGAGATTATTATTTATTATAAGGATTAATTCAAATTATTTGAATTAATACAAATGTGTGACCAAGAGTAACTTGGAGTGTGTTGCCGAAATTTAAACTCTTCCTATGAAGAGTGGACGGCAAGCAATAAAGGGGAGGGGGTGCCGAAATCCTTTATAAACCCCTAGCTACCATCTTGATTTTCTTTTAGACATTTTCCAGTAGCCGAAATTCTGATCACCTTTTCCATAATTTTTTCTCTCTAGCCGAATCATCTACTCCCTTTTACCTCTCTTCTTTTTCTTTTTTTCACTAAAAGTCTAGCCTTGTTTGATAACAAAATCAACCATAGCCGAATCTAACCCCTATCAAGGTGCCGAAATTCTTTTTCCCTTTTTATTAAACCCTATTTGGCCAAATATTGAGTATAGTATCTTCCTGCATCTCCTTTGTTAACCGATTTGGATCAAGGTAAGTAATGGCCGAATATCTATCTCCCCTTTTCCTTCTTTTTCTGTCGATTTCTTTTACAAGGAAAGGTGCCAATTTCGGCAATGGTTATAAGACTTCTAAACGAGTGGTAACCGATTCCCTCTAGGTATTCAGGAAAGTAAAGCAGTCGACTCAAAGCCTGATCTCTAGCATTCGATTTCGGTAAGTGGTGGTAAGATCAATTTCTTTATTATAACAATTCGATTAAAAGCCGAAGGCTATTAGTTTTACTTACTAATCAATGGTGATTGACGAGCAGATTCGGGAATCAAGTATTGCGATTAGTATCCAAAAGTGTGAAGGTAAGGATTCGGGTTCACAAGGAACCCCTTTCAAATTAATTGGTTGGCCGATTAGGCCATAGTACTAACCCGGGTATTTGGCCGAATATAGGGATCAGTAGATCTAGGGAGGCCGACTCTTCTTTCCGGGATTTAGACTCTTTGTTGGTGACAGGTGTGTACATACACACTATAACTTATTAAATGTGTTGAATATTGTAAATGCTTACTTGATTTATGTAGCATTGGATGATATACCATATCGGTATAGATGGTAATTCAGGTAAGTACCTGTTAACGTGAATTATTATTAATGCTTTTGGGAAGCATGATGTACTGATTTATACATATGATGGCATGTAACATATATTTATGTGACTGATGTGGGATTGACTGAGTGGAGGGGGCAGTGATATTGTGCCGACGGGCACTAGTGTTTTGGTAACACTGTGACTACGGTCACCAGAGGTTTGGTACCTCCAGAGGTTTGGCACCTTATAGCGACTTATCCCTGTGGTTAACACCACCGTGGGTTGGCCCCACTTGAGATATGGGATCGTCTGCCAGTGATTTGGTATCACACGATGGGTTGGCCCCATCACCTGATTTGTATCTACGGACACCAGTGTTTTGGTAACACATTGTGACTATATGTCACCAGTGGTTTGGCACCACCAGTGGTTTGGTACCACAACGGGGTAGACAGCGGCGTTTGGTTGGCTAGGTTGGGTATTTAATATTCTGCATATTACTTGTTATATGTTGTGTATGAAATTGCTTTTAGAACGGGGGAAGGATTACATACTGGGTCTTGGTGACTTACCTTCTCCTCTATTTTTCAGGTGATACATAGACCGCGGATATGGAGCCGGGTGGACTCGAGGTGGCCATGCAGTGGATTCAATTTAAATGAACTTAAATTTTAGTTATGATACTTCCTTTTTATTATTATTTCATTTTCGGGTTTTGTTTATTTTGTAATAAGGCCTCCTTATATTTTATTTTGTTATTTACCATATGTTGAATATTTTGTTTTAAACCTTATTAATAATATTAGTTAATCACATGTTCTAAGTTGAACGAAAATTTTTTTAACGTGCCATCGGGCACACTTGTAATTTTATGATAACTTGACTTAATTTAATTTCCGAATCAAATCTAAGTATGTTTTTAACAAGCCCACTTAAATAAAGGGGTTTTCAAAATTTAAGTTGGTTTTCAAAAAGGATTTTGAAAAAAAAGCTTTTCTCTGTAACAGACCAGATTCGGCCATAGTGTTTGGGCCGGGTTTGGGTTGTTACACTTAGCTTGATCCGTAAGACTCCCTAATATTAAACCCTCTCTCGAGGCGAATAACGTCTAAACCTAGGTTAATTAGTGGAACTCTCGTTCGCTTATAATAACCCCCTAGGATAGCAGTAAATCGATCAAGCACATTATAATAACTCTTAGGCAGGGTCTATTCCTCCTTTACCTAAGCACATTAGATTTGGATTAAGCAACATAATTAAGAACAAACTAAGTAATTCATCATATAACTTAAAAATCAAATAATAAAATCCATCTAGGTTTCATCCCCTTCGGGTATCTGAGGGGTTTAGTTCATAATGAATAAAGAAAACATCGCAAGAGAAAAGATAAAACAAAACATAGGAAAAATCCTAAAACCCCCTGAAGGAATTGAAGGAGAATTCCGCCGTCTTGAGTATAACTCCGGCTTCTTGGGATGGATCAACTGGCTATCCTCGCGTTATTCCCTAACTCTGACCTTCTCGGCTTGGCTCCTTGGCCTCGCTTTCGCCCCCTCAACAGGTGATACTTGGGGGATATATATAGGCTCTTGGAACGCGATTCTTTCTCCCTAAGTATCCTTTTTTGACTAAAATTGCTCTTTCCAGCGTCAGAGGCACGGTCATGTCACACGCCCATGTGAATCAAGACCTGACCGTGCTCGGATTTCTCTTGAGGCACTACCGTGTGTGACTGAATTGAGGCCGTGCTCTAGGTGTTCGTCAAGGCACGGCCGTGTGTACTTTGGGCCAGGCCGTGTTGATTTCGTGTTAAGGCCCATTTTCTTCGTTTTAGGCCCGTTTTGTGTTCTTTTCATCCTTGGGTGCTTTCCTGGGTATAAGACATGAAAAGAAAGAATTAAAAGCACCTTTATATATAAAACAAGGGATAAATCATCCAAAAGCATACTAAATGTGGGTCTAAAATATGTTACTTTTATGGTTTATCAGTGATCCATACGGGCTAGGCCAATCTAGGCGTGTAGGCCTAAATTTATGAAATATTACCTAAGGTTGCACGGGTCGTCCCAAACGACTATGGGCCTACTATAGGCTCGGTAAGGGCTAACAAAAGCTTAAACTGTATGATCGGTTTGACTATATTCTATACTGAGTATGATAGTATATGCATGTTATATTTCTATGTAAGCATGTAACCATGTTAATCTGAATGACTGAAACTGAATATTCTGTATCTGATATTGGGGTTGGGATGATATATATATTGGAAGAAGTGTTCTGAAAGCCAGATTATGTCTAATATCAGGCACACAGCTGCATTATATCTAATATGTGTCGCGTCGGTACAATGGTGTGTAGGGCTGGGTGGGTGTTTTCAACCCCACATGGTGTGTAAGGATGTTCGGAGATGGTGTGTAGAGGATGGGGGTAGAACATTTGATATCTGATCCTGATCTGTATATTTGTATCTGTACTTGTATCTGTAATGGGCTTAAGCCCGAATCTGCATCTGTCTGATTCTGATATTCTATTGTGTGCATGCTTAATTCTGTGGGGTTACACACTGAGTTTACCTTAAACTTACTCTTTTCTGTTTGTCTGTACAGGTAACCCACAGTCTTAGGCAGTCGGTGCTGTAGAGGACTCAACGGTGACCACTCACCAAAACTGTTTTATTTATTTTAGTTTTTATTTAAGTCTTGTGTTACGATTTAGGAGTTTGTATTTTTTGGGACTCTCTGGACTGTTTTAAATTGTTTGGCTTTGGTTTTGGGTTTTTGGATTTTAACTTACTTTTCGCTATAACGGTTTTTATCTAAAAACATGATTTCTAAAAACATCAAACGATTTTGCCTAAACTTAACGATTTTATAAGCTTCCGCTAAAAACACGTTTTATCTTCAAATGGCCAAATGAAAGAGAGCTTTGAAATTGATAAGAGCAATAAAGGCTAATGAACCGGAAAGACTTAAAATTAACTACAACAGTTTTCCAACCCATTTTATGTGACTCCTCCGGATTCGGCCATAACGTCTAGGCCGGGTTTGGGGTGCTACATTTAGTGGTATCAGATCCAGGTTGCAAAACTGGGGTGTGGATTTTGGGTTCCAAAATATGTTTTAAAGAACTGGTTTACAAATAGTTTAAAATATTCTGATATTGAATGTGGTCTATCGAGTCTCCAGCGTCGATTCTGTAAGTATTTTTGTACTTAGTTAATACAGTTCTGAAACACTATAGTTAGTATCCTCTGAAACTTTACTGAGTTAGTTAGAAGACTGAAACTTCTGAAACGATTCTGAACTTCTGATAATCATGCATAAAATATTTGTTAATAAATATTGAACTGGTGCATAAAACTCTTCATGTAGATAAACTCGTATTAGACAATGAGCGCATGAGGTATCCGTGACGTGGTACCCGAGTCCGAGGTAGAGGCTGTAGGGGGCTCGAGCTGAGTCCTCATCTCTGGGCAGCATGTTGAATTTGGACACTATTGAGACATTGGTGTCACCTGCTACTGAGACTGGGTCTCACAGTCGACCGGCTAGGGACGATGCACTGTCCCAAGCCATGTTGAGGATATTGGAGAGGGTTGCTGAACCTAATTCTGGATCTGGGGGTGGAGGGTCGATAACTGAGTGACTCCGATCCAATGGAGCTGAGTTATTTAGGAGTGTCACAGGAGTCGCCCCTAATGTGGCTGAGTACTGGTTGGAGGCCACCAAGATAATTATGGATGATCTGGACTATACCTCTGAGTAGAAATTGAAAAGTGCAGTTTCCTTGCTTCGGAACGAAGCATATCAGTGGTGCTTGACAATTAAGGAGAGCACTTAGCCGGACCGTCTAACTTGGAAGTTCTTTAAGACTACATTTCAGAGTAAATATATAGGAGCCAGTTACATTGATGCTCGTAGGCGTGAGTTTCTGAACCTCACGCAAGGTGATCGATCTATAGTTGAATATGAGGTTGAATTTCTGAGGCTTAGCCGCTATACTCGGTGGCATCGGAATATGAGAGGTGTATTCGCTTTGATGATAGACTAAGGGATAACCTGAGGGTTCTGATTGCTCCACAGAGGGAGCAAGAGTTTGTTGTTCTGGTGGAAAAAGCTAAGATTGCTAACGGCGTTAAGCGTGTGGAGCTTCAGAACAGGGACAGAGAGAGCGGTAAGAATAGGAGGGATTCAGAGCCCTCTAGTTATGTTCTAAGGCCTAAAAAAAAGGCCAGATCTGATGGGCCATGTAGAGTGGCAGCCCCTGTTGCTTTTGTTGTTCCTACTGGGTTATAGCTATGCAGTGACTGTGGGAGACACCATCCGGGCGAGTGTTGGAGAAGGATTGGGCCTTGTTTGAGGTATGGGCCCTTTGAGCACCGCATTTAGGAGTGTCCACTGAGGGCTGATCAGGTGCAAGCTCCGGCATTAGGTCTCGCGCAGCCACAGAGAGTAGTTCAGTAGCCACCTAGGGGCCGTAGTCAGGCTAGGGTGGTAATGGTATGGCCGAGGGCAGAGAGTACCGGGAAGAGGTGTTGGTCAGACTGATGTGAAGTAGACTATTTTGGTTTATGCTGCTTGACGCCGAAAGAACAGAGATACTCCTAACATCATCACCGGTACGTTCTTTATATTTGATTTACCTTATTTGGCTTTGATAGAAATAGGGTCTACTCACTCATAAATAACTAGTACTATATCTGGAAACTTGGGGATTTCGATTGAGAGTACTACGAGTGAGGTTACTGTATTGAGTCCGTTGAGGCACTTTTTTCGGGTTAGCAAGCTGTATAGGGACGTTTCCATAGTGGTACAAGAGTCGGTATTTCTGGCTAATCATGTAAAGTTACCGTTTGAGGAATTCAATCTGATTCTAGGTATGGACTGGTTGGTTAAGCACCGAGTTAGTCTGGATTGTGTGACTAAGAGGGTCATTTTGAGAACTGAGGAAGATGAAGAGGTGGTTGTAATCGAAGAGCATCGAGACTATCTGTCACATGTGATCTCCGCACTGGTAGTTGAGAAACTGGTCTGAAAAGGTTGTGAGGCATGCTTGACCTATATAAGTGTTTCAGATTCTAGGGACTCTTCTCTTGGGAACATTAGAATTGTAAAGGACATTCTGAACGTATTTCCTGATGAGTTATCGGGATTGCCTCCGAACCGAGAGGTTGAGTTTGGGGTCGAGCTTCTTTCGGGTACAGCTCTGGTGTCCATCGCTCCCTTCCGTATGGCACCGAAAGAGTTTACAGAGCTTAAGGCTCAACTGCAACAGTTGTTGGACCGCGGTTTCATTCGTCCCAGTGTGTCTCCGTGGGGAACACCAGTTCTATTCGTTAAGAAGAATAATGAGACCATGAGGATGTGTATCAATTACCGGTAGTTGAACAAGCTGACCTTTAAGAATAAATATCAACTTTCTAGGATTGAAGACTTATTTGATCAGTTCCGAGGGGCTTCTGTGTTCCCTAAGATCGATATCCATTCAGGGTATCGTCAGTTGAGGGTTAAGGAGGTGGATGTGCGTAAGACGGCATTTAGGACTTGTTATGGACATTACGAGTTCCTAGTTATACCTTTCGAGTTGACGAATGCAACGGTCGCATTTATGGATCTAATGAACTGAGTATTTCAGCCCTATCTAGATCAGTTCGTCGTGGTCTTTATCGATGACATTCTGGTTTATTCTAAGACTGAAGATGAGTATGATGAGCATCTTAGAGTAGTGCTTCAGATTCTACGTGAAAAGTAACTTTACGCTAAGCTAAGCAAGTGTGAGTTCTGGCTTCATGAAGTAACTTTTTTGGGGCATGTGGTTTCTGCTGAGGAGATTCGTGTTAATCCTCGAAAGATTGAGGCTGTGCTGGATTGGAAACAGGCTAAGAATGTATCTGAAATTCGTAGCTTTCTAGGTTTGGCGGGATACTATCGACATTTCGTTGAGGGGTTCTCTGTGATTGCTGCACCGTTGACTAAGCTTCTGCGTAAGGATGTGCCATTTTTTTGGACTAATGCACAGCAAAAGAGCTTTTAGAAGCTCAAGTCTATTTTGACTCAGGCTCTTGTTCTGATACAGCCTGAATCTGGAAAGGAGTTTTTAGTGTACAGTGATGCGTCACATGTTGGATTGGGTTGCGTTCTGATACAGGATGGTAAGGTTGTGGCGTATGCGTCCCGTCAGCTTAAGACACATGAAGGGAATTACCTAACGCATGATCTCGAGTTGGCTGATGTGGTCTTTGCACTGAAAATTTGGAGGCACTATCTGTTAGTGAAAGGTGTGTCATCTACACCGACTACAAGAGCCTTAAGTACCTCCTTACTTAGAAGGAGTTGAATCTTAGACAGCGTCAATGCATTGAGCTTCTCAAAGATTATGACTGGACCATCAAGTATCATCCTGGTAAGCCCAATGTGGTGGCCGACGCTTTAAGCCGAAGAGCGATATCTAATTTGAGAGCGATGTTTGCTCGCCTTAGTTTATTTGATGATGGAAGTCTGTTAGCCGACTTGCAGGTTAAACGACCTAGATTGATCAGATTTGAGATAAACAGTTGGGGGATGAGTCACTAGGTTTATGGTTTTGTCAGATTGAGAGTAGCAGCACTTCGAATTTTAGACTGAATAATGAAGGGGTACTCTGTTTCAGTGGTCGGATTTGTGTACTGAACGATGAGGATCTGAGGCAGTCTATTCTGAGAGAGGCGGATAGTAGCCCTTATGCTATGCATCCTGGGGGTAATAAGATGTACCGCGACCTCCATGAGTTGTACTGGTGGTCAGGTTTAAAGCATGAAGTTACCGATTTCGTTGCTCGTTGTTTTACTTGTTAGCAGGTTAAGGCTGAGCATCAATTGCCTTCGGGTTTGTTGCAACTGGTTAAGATTCCCCTTTGAAAATGAGAGCGAGTGACGATGGACTTCGTTAGTGCGTTGCCTTTAACACCGACTAAGAAGGATTCTGTCTGGGTCATCGTGGATTGATTGACTAAGTCTACACACTTCATTTTGGTTTGAACTGACTACTCTCTGCATAAGCTAGCGAAGTTGTACATTTCTGAGATAATAAGACTGCACGAGGTTCCTGTCTTGATTATTTCTGATAGAGATCATTGCTTCACTTCTCGGTTCTAGAAGAAATTGCACTAGGCTCTGGGTTCAAGGTTGGACTTCAGTACTGCGTTCCATCCTCAGACCGATGGTCAATCCGAGAGGATGATTCAGATACTGGAGGATATGCTTCGGAGTTGCATGATTGATTTCAGAGGTTGTTGGGAGGATTATCTTCCATTAGCCGAGTTCACTTATAATAACAGTTTCCAATCTAGTATCTAGATGGCACCTTACGAGGCTCTGCATGGTCATAAGTGTCGCACTCCGTTGTGTTGGACTGAGTTAGGCAAACGGCGAGTTTTGGGTCCTGAGTTGGTTTCTGAAACTGAGGATAAGGTTCAACTGATTCAAGATCAACTGAAAACGGCTTTTGATAGACAGAAGTCTTATGCAGATTTGAAGAGACGTGAGATTGAGTATTCTTTGGGGGACTTCGTGCTTCTTAAGGTCTATCTGTGGAAGAAAGTTCTGAGGTTCGGTCGAAAGGATAAGCTGAGCCCTAGGTTTATTGGACCGTATCGAATTCTAAAGCGTGTGGGACCAATTGCTTATCAGTTGGAGCTACCCCCTGAGCTGGACTGTATTGATGATGTGTTTCACATCTTGATGTTGAAGCGGTACCGTTCTGACCCATCCTATGTAGTCTCGATTGAGGAGATTGAAGTTAGGCCAGACTTGACCTTTGAGGAAAAATCGGTTCAGATTCTGGATTGCGATGTTAAGGTTCTGAGGAGGAAGTCCATTCCTTTAGTGAAGGTGTCGTGGCTGAATCATAGCACCGAGGAGGCTATCTAGGAACCTGAGGACCCGATGCGTTAGCAGTATCCGCATCTGTTCTGATCAGGTAAATTTCGAAGTCAAAATTTCTTTTAGGGGGTGGAGTTGTAACGCCCCAGAATTTCTATCTTTATTTCTGTGAAATCTTGACATAAATATGTATCTGCTTCAGTGGTTAAGCGTACTGGGTGTGTGCGTGAGGTCCCAAGCTCAAGCCTTAGCTTTGGCAAATTTTGTTATTTTTTTAATAAAGCCCTATCTCTATTCTGTGGGCTTATATTTAATTATTTGTAATAGCACAGTAGAATGAGCCTGCTAGTTCAAGTGGTAAGGAGTTAGCTTGCTGGAGGTCTTGTGTTCGAATCCCTGTACGACCGTGGGTATTTATTTTTGGCTCATTTAACTGAGAGAGTTTCGGTTGAACAAGAATTTTGAGTAAATGGTTAAATAGTGGGTTAGCGGGAGAGATATGGGGGATTATGGCATCATCTTTGATTTTTTTCAAAAATTTCATTTTTCTCTCTCATTTTGAAAATTTTTACGTGAGTTTTCCACCTCTCTTCTTCCCTTTGTCAATCTAAGCAATTTTCTTTTTGTTACTCGTGATACACTCGAAATCTGGTGCTTGTCGTAGGATCTAGGTAAGTGGGCTTTTTCATATTTAATTTTTGGTAAACTGTTAGATATATCATTTTCTGTAGTGTGATTTGGGGTGTTATTAGGGGGTTTGATTTTTACAGAATTCTGATGTAAGAGAAGGTAGTGGTGAAGAAGATTCTCTCTGACAGTTTAAATTGCGTTGATATCTATTTTTGTCGACAGTAAGTTCTTGCATTGTTTTGGGATAATGAGATGAGTCGTTAATTGTTTCCTAAGTGGGCAATGGATTGTTATTTCATAGGCTTCGGAGGGCTCGGAGTTGCTGTAGCATCTTAAATGAACCAGGTGTGTACCTGAAACGCAGAAAAACGAGATTCGGTGAAAGCCAAAAAAACCCTTTGTCGACGCCACACAGCCGTGTGGTAGGCTGTGCGGTAAACTCTATTCGATAACACGGCCGTGTGATCGACGAAGGCTAGGCCGTGCACAAGACACGGTCATGTGATGGTTGGAGTGTGGCCGTGTGGGCCACACGGGCTAGACCGAATTGGGCGTGTGGGCCACATGGGCGGGTGATAACTGGGTCAGGCTATGTGATCCACACGGGTTAGGCCAATCTGGGATTGTGGGCCCAAATTTCAGATATTTTCCATAAGGTTGCACGGGTCGTCCCAAACTACTATGGGCCTATTGTAGGGTTGGTAAGGGCTAACAAAAGCCTAAACTGTATGATCGGTTTGACTGATATTCTGTACTGAGTATGATAGTATATGCATGTTATATTTCTATGTAAGCATGGTTAATCTGAATGTCTGAAACTAAATATTTTGTATCTGATATTGGGGTTGGGATGATAAATATATTGGAGGAAGTGTTTTGAAAGGCATATTATGCCTAATATCTGGCAGCACAGTTGCATTATATCTGATATGTGCCGCATCGGTACAGGGTGGTGTGTAAGGTGGGTGGGTGTTTTAAACCCCACATTGTGCGTAGGGATGGTCAGAGATGGTGTGTAGAGGATGGGGGTAGAACATTTGATATCTGATTCTAATCTGTATATCTGTATCTGTACTTGTATCTGTAATGGGCTTAAGCCCGAATCTGCATCTATCTGATTCTGATATTCTGTTGTGTGCATGCTTAATTCTATGGGGTTACACACTAAGTTTACGTAAACTCACTCTTTTCTATTTGTCTGTACAGGTAACCCACAATCTTAGGTAAATCGGTGCTACAAAGGACTCAACGGTGACCACTCACCAAAACTGTTTTATTTATTTTAGTTTTTATTTAAGTTTTACGTTACGATTTGGGAGTTTGTATTTTCTGGGACTCTCTGGACTGTTTTAAACTGTTCGGCCATAACGTCTAGGCTGGGTTTGGGGTGTTACAGTTGAAATACCTAGTTGGATGAATGAACTTAGAAATGGTATATTGTAAGTTAAGTATGTTATATAGCTTGGTATATGCTTTGATCATCTCAAGCCAAGTTTATTAAATTATTTAGTTCTTAGTTTGCATAATGAAACATGTTTAGGATGGTAAATGAAATGCTTTAGGTATAAATGGTTGAAATGGAAAACTGAATATGCTTAAATGGAGAATATGTTTAGTATATGATGCTAAATGGTTTATTCCAAGAGTTATAGGATTGTTTTAGATTGACTTGTTATGTTTTGAAATAGGAGGAATTGGAAGAAGAACGGATGTGATGACACGTTGTGGTTGGAAACAATGGAATATGTATTGAATGTGCATTTTGCCAAAAACAGGGGCAATGTCACAACCATGACTTCCCAACATCGCAACATTGTCTTATAGTGAGTGGAGTCGTGACGTAACTCACTAATTTGAAAAAGTCGTGACATGGAATTTATGAAGTTGTGCCGTTGACCCGAGATTTTTAAAACTTCACAATTGGATCCTAATTCAACCTTAGGTTAGCAAAAGAGCTTTCATAAGCTCGTGTAAGACTCAAAAATGGTTATGTTGTATTTTATATAAGAGAATTACATATAATTGCATGTATAAATGATTGCATGATGTATATTTGTCTGAAGTTGCTCCGGCAATGAGTGTAACATTCTATAGCTCGGACCTGGTAATCAGGTCGGGCAAAGAGTGTTACACCTATACCCTTCGTAAATTTAAATTTTAGTCTCCCTACTTTTATTTTTTGAAGTTTAGTCCCTTTCGTTTTAAAATTTAAAAATCTAGGTCCAATTGCTACCACCGTTAAAATTCTTCTATTAAATTCATTGTTGTCACATTAGACTTTTTTTAAAAAAAAAATCAGTTGGTACTAATGTAACAAAAAAAAAACATTGAAAATACTAGTGTGCATTTTTTTATCTTCAAAACACTTATTCAAATTCATCATAATATTTTTTTTTAGTTGGAATTGTGTTCTTAAGAAAAAAATGACATCCACATTGTAATTGAAATAGTTAATATTAACTATATATTAACTATTTAGGCTAACTAATGACACTATAAAAGTAAAGGGGCCAAATTATGTAAATAAATTAAAGTATATGGATTCAATCAAAGTATCAAAATAGTATAGGGATCAAAATTGAAATTTGTCCACTGTCTTATAATGTCAACAAAGGCAAACCCAAATAGTATAGGACTACGTTTTGAGGGGGACTAGTAAATTTTTTTAAAATTTTAGGAGTTTAATAAAGAAAATTTAGGAGTCTAATTAAAATTAAGATAATGAGAATTTTCAAAAATTTAAGGGGTCTAATAAAAATTTTCTAAAAATTTCAATGGAGAAATTAAATTTTCTCAATTTTTTTTAAAGGGGCAAGGCCCCTTAAGCCACCATAATGGTCCGCCTCTAAACCCAAATATGACCTTTAGGGCATTCAAATTATATATATAACCACATAATATTATAATAGAAAAGTTAACAGTATTAACTATTTGGTATTACTAATAACATTATAGAAATATAGGGATCAAATTATGTTAGAAATTAAATTATAAAAATTAAATCTCAAATTTAAGCAGACTAAAATTGAATTTTTAACATTTTTTATAATGTAAAAGGAAAAAAATCCTATACCCAAATGACCGTCCTTTTACTTATAGTTTTAAATTATTAAATTAATAAATTATTTTTCAATTGTTATCATTCTTTTTTTTTAAATAAATGGCCCGTTTTGATTAAACATAGGCTGGAAGTCCAAAACAAACAAAACCTATGCAAAGCAGCTATCCAAAAACAAAAAATCAACAACAACAAAATCAGGTAGAAAATCAAAAGCAAACTCGTGAAAACCAACACAAAAACAACAAGAAACATCTTCAAAACCCAGCGAAAATAGCAAACCCAAAACGGACAAAAACCTCCATAGCTGGCAAGTAGAGACATCAAACAAGAGACTGGGTTGAGATTCCTCAAGAAAGGCCACATTTCTCAACCAAGAACTTCGAAAAAAAAAAAAGAGGAGGGGACTACGGTGGTTGGTGAAAATGACGATCCAGATTGGCTAGTTCCAGAACCTTAAGCAGGGCATCCTCAACCCAAAAAGAATCTTCCAAGTGTTTCATACCTTCAGGCGCCATCGCATGTGCAACAACATTACCTTCTCTTGCTACAAATTCGAATCGACGGGATGTGAATCCTTTCAACATGTTGTGTACATCCCAGGTAATCAGCTTCAATTCTGAATTATCTTCCCCTTGTGCCTTTAGATTTCTGATAATTGTTCTTGAATTACTCCCCAGAATGACATTAGAGAAACCCATATCCATCGCAAATTAGAGTCCATGCAAAACAGCAATTGCTTCTACCAGCACCACCGTCCGAGCCACGGTTTGTATTCTAAAACCCAATCCCATAAGATAACCTTCATTGTTCCTTATTAGAAACCCTAAAAATACTTTATTATTAACCACAGAGAACTCAGCATCATTCACATTGACCCAATCCCTAGGTGGAGATTCTCATTTACATTGAGTTTGTGGTCTGGGATGCTTCAAAATTCTAGTCACATCATTAAAATCCCTCCCATACCCCCGGATAAAGGTAACAACTTCCTCCACACTTTACATTTTCCTTTCATGAAGTAGTTTATTGCGGGAAAACTAGATTGCCCATAATGTAATGGCAATTTCCTCTTTGTTGTTTCTGGCTGAATTTGCAGACAGACAATTTAACCATTCATCAAAATTCAAATCCGCAATAGGCCATGGCCACTGATAATTTAACTTTGCCTAAATCTACATAGCAAACACATAATCTCGCACAACATGTAAGTTCGATTCGCTATAAACCCGACATCATGGGCAAATATTATCATGCGTGATTCTTCGGGAATATAAGTTTTGAAAAGTAGGGATGAAATTCTTCGCAAATCGCCATAGTAGAATTCGAATTTTCGTAGGGCATGGTAAACTCCATATTTGCTTAAAATTTGACTGTTCTAAAGGACTCAAAAGAGCAAGCTCTGAAATGGCTTTATAATCACTTTTCACTGAATAAATACCCAAATTTTTTTTTAACCAAACAACTTTATTAGGTTGATTCGTAGTAAGGAGAGGAATACTTACAATCTTGTGAGCTTCTCCCTCCAAAAAGGTAGAAAAGATTAACTCTATGCCCCATCTGTTTGGGTTTTGAAGAATCAGGTCACTCACATGATCCAAACCCTCAACTCTCCTTGTAGTAATACAGGTTCTGCTCCTCCCTAGAAGCCAATAATCTTCCCATATCAAAACTGATAATCCAGCACCAATTCGCCACCCCAGACCAGATTGTGAGAGAGCTTTAGGACACCAGATACTTCTCCAAATCAGGGATGGATTAGAGCCTAATGGGGCATCAAGAGTAATCTACCAGTTAACGAACTAGGGGTTTCCATTAAGCGCCATCCTTGCTTTGCTAGTAAAGAAATATTGAACTTAGAGAAATCTCAAAAACCCATACCTCCTTCACCTTTCGATAAGCACTTCAAGTTCTATGAACACCAATGGAAACCCTTTTTTCCAGCTTTCTTTTGCCACCAACATCTAGCAATAATAGACTCCAGTTCTCTACAAAAAGAATTAGGTAGCAAAAGCAAGACATAATATACATAGGAATAGTTTGAAGTACAACTTTAATTAATACTTCTTGACCTCCCACCAAAAGCATTTTAGAACCTCAACTAGATACACTTGTCAACATTTTATCCTTTATCTCCCTAAAAGCCCCATTTTTTATTTCTTCCCACAATTGAAGGGAGCCCTAGGTACTTCTCTTTATTTGTATTTGGGTTAACACCCAGAATTCGGCACACCCTATTGCGGTTACTGTGAACAACATTCAAACTGAAAAACATTCCAGACTTGTCAAAATTGATCAATTGACCTGAACACTAGGCATAGATCTCCAATCTTACTTTAAGCGTCTCAGCTCCTTCAATGGTAGCCTCCCCAAATATAAGACTATCATCAGTAAAAAAAACAAATGGGTAATTAAAGGAGCATACATATTGATTCAAATACCTCTAAAATCACCAGTCGTGATTGTCATCCTAAGAAGAGTCGACATACCCTCTCCACAAATAAGAAATAAATAAGGACTAAGTGGATCTCCTTGTCTAAGTCCCCGAGAAGGAAAAAACACATTCCCCACCTCGCTATTCGTAACCACAAAATATGATACCGTTTCGACACAATACATAATTTTTCGAATCCAACACTCCAAAAAACCCATACAGAGAAGCATGGCCTTGATAAAAGTCCATTCGACCTTATCATACTCTTTGCTCATATCAAGTTTTAACACAAAAGACCCAACTTTCCCAATTATTTTTCGCCTCATGGAGTGCAGAATTTCATAAGCAGTAATAATATTATCAGTAATAAGCCTACCTGGGACAAATGCACTATGTGCCTCATCAATTATAAAAATGGACTTTTTGAAAATAGTTCACTAACATCATTGCAATGATTTTATAGAGGATATGGCAAAGACTTATGGGCCGAGATTGTGAAATGAGTGTAGGACAACTCACTTTAAGAATCAAACCAATCCTAGTATGATTAACTCCAGCAATATCAAAACCCCCCTTAAATTATCAATACAGAATTGTGCAACCTCCTTGCCAACTATATGCCAAAACCATTGATAAAAGACTGCACCCAAGCCATCCTCCCCCGACGATTTCAACGGATTCATAGATTACAAATCTATACAAACTTTCTCATAGGTAAAATATTTATCAAGATCCTCATTCATACTATCAGAAATACACGGAACAACCCAGCCAGAATTACATCAAGATTGCTAACACCATTTGATGTGAAAAGCATAAAGAAACAATCCATGAGCTTTTCTGCTTTATTCCGTTGTCGTCTATCAGAAGCAAAATTGTGAAAAAAGAGTGTGTTTCAGTCACCATTTTTGAGCCAATTGGCTCTTGCACGCTGCTCTCAATAGAGCTCCTCACGATCGGCTTCTATATTAAGGGCAAATTTAGTTTCGACAATTTCGCCCAGGACGTGAGAATTCATTATTTAATCAACTGAGTTGTATTTCAAGAGCCTTCTTCGAAAGAGCCTTCTATTTCCTAATATGACGAAACCACAACTCCAAACCCACCCCAATCGTTTTTATTCTGTTTGGTACATCCCCATCAGATTCATTCCATAATCTTTGTACTTCCGCCTCACAAGTACCCTTTAAGAGCCATGCCGCTTCAAATTTGAAGTGCCACTCTTTTGAACGATTATTACACCAATCGATTTGCAATAATAACGAGTAATATTTTGAATAAGCGTGAGAAAGATGCTTTAACATAAAATTCAAAAATAAATCACCCCAATCCTCGTTGGCCACCCCTCTCAAGTCGTTCCCTTATGTTATTCTTACTAGTCCTTCCTCTCTCCCATGTAAACCATTGACCAATATAGCCCAAATCGATAAGAGTACAATCATATAGAGCTTCCCGAAATTTAGATATTTGAAGCTTCCTTTGAGGTAATCCTCCTTTCTTCACTGACAAATAAAGTATTTCATTAAAATTGCCAATAACCAACCAAGGGATATGGGAGTAATCATCCAAAGCCTGCAATAAATTCCAAGATGCCTCTCTTTGACTTTCCTCCGGCGCACCATAAAAACCCATACATCTCCAAGTATTCCCTTCTGTATCCTCATCAATCATAACATCAATATGACGTCTTGAAAAAGATCGGAGTGAGACCTTACATTCGCTATGCCAACCCAAAGATAGACCTCCATTTCAACCATCTGACTCAACATCAACCTCATTTTGAAAACCACATTTACGTCTTATCACCTCCATCTTAGAACCCTATAGTTTTGTTTCAATTAAAAAAACTATAGAGGGATTAATGTCTCTCAGCATATACTGGAGACGACGAACTGTTCGAGGCCTTCCCAAACCTCGAATGTTCCAACTAAGGAGTTTCATTGGGCTCGGCTGGCCTGCTTAACAAGGCCTACCGATCTACTATAATTTGGAACCTGTAGCAAGGTACTCATTACTTCAATTGAATCCTCTTTATTAGAAACTCCTGAAGCAATTGATTGAACCCAAGGTCTTTTCAAACCATCACTAGGACGTATTAGGATATTTTCCTCTTCGTAACCCACCATTTCCGTATCAAACATAGCTTGGTCTCTTGACAAAGGGCCCACAGTCCCCGAATTTAATGGCTCCAAAATTAGAGAGGCGTTGACCATACCATTTATAGTAAGAGAAGAATTTGAAATAACTCTGACAGATACTCTCTGATTCCTTCCCCCTAATTTAGAATTCCCAGATAATCTTCTTTCCCCAAAATTTTTAGAATGACCCGATTTGGAGCCTCCCCCTTCATCGTCTTCCATTAGTCATTTGCTCTTACAAAATGAATTTCTTCTTGATTGGGCCCTTAACGAAATATCCCATCAAATATCCCATCAAAAAATAAAATCTATTATTGATTGTGAGCTCGAATCGGACATAAACTTTCACCATGCCCAAGCTTTCCGCATATAAAACAAAATAAAGTTAGCTTTTCATACTCAAAACGCACAAACACCATCTTACCAGTTGGCAAAGTAAGACTCTTCCTTCGCTTTAACAGTTTCCTAACATCGATTCTCACCCTAACTCGCATAATTGTAACACCCCTAACTTATCCGTCGTCGGACTAGGGTTAAAGGCGTTACCAAATCGATCGGAAACATTTTCAGAAGTTCATACATTCATCCATCAATCTCAAACATAATGTCCCGTAATACGGTCAACGAGACCTAAAACATGCTTATAAACCGGGTCGGGACTAAACCGATTCACGTACAAAATTTCTCGAAAGTTTAAAAACTTTTCTAAGTTTTAGGGGATACACGCCCGTGGGGGTAGGCCGTGTGCCTCCCACGGCTGCTAGACACACCCGTATGTCCTCTCCGTGGTCGAAACTGACCATTGCTCCACGGCCACCAAGCACGCCCGTGTACTTTGGCCGTGGTCGATCCTGTCAAAACCACACGGCTACCAGGCACGTCCGTGTGCCGTGGCCGTGTGCTCTTAGGCCATATACTGACTTACGCCCACGGTCACTAGGCACGCCCGTGTGCCACAACCGTGTGGCAAAAATAGGCCATTTGCAAGGCCAAAATGCCACCCACATGGGTCAATCCTACAAGCACATTTGAGCATTTATATACACACAATTTGTCAACCAATTTCATGTCCAATAATCATCATATCATCACAATGTAATTCATTCTTTTTTCTTACTCAAACTTGACCATTTCATAGATCACATAACCATGCCAAAACATTCCACACATATCATATTCATTCAAGCAAATTCTCAACTCATATCCAGCCAAATCACATAGCTAAGTTCATATAACAACTTATACCAAAATACTAGCCTATACATGCCATATCTAGTTTTATACATTTTCAAAGTGTACCAAAATGATTTTAGTAGTGTGATGACGATCCTTGACGGTCCCGAGCCTTCAGTAGCTTTGACGACCTATAAAACAGAGAAAACACACACACAAAGTAAGCTTTCCAAAAGCTTAGTAAGTCATATACAAATAAACTTAATATGTAAACCTATAAGCATGTAGAACATAGGCACATTTCATATATATATAACAAACTTCTCACATATATGCTTTGGTCCATACTCTTGACTACATTTGCCCCAATCATCAATTCAAGAATCATATGTATATACATAACTCTATCATAACCATTCTTGTATCTCATTCACATACTCACACTTAATCACACATTTCTTCAAATCGAAATCACACAAGCACTTACCTTATTATACACACTTTGTGTATATATACCAACGTACCTGAAACGGACAATTATTCACTTAATTGATCATTGCTCGGATTTGTAATTTGTATCACAGACTTGCCTGTTGAACCGTTAGGAATCTAGTAGGATACTCAAAAAGCTCGGAATAGTCGTACAATGCCAACGTCCCAGACGAGGTCTTACATGCACTCAGATATCGATGTCACTGTCCCAGACAGGGTCTTACACGAATCAATACGATGACGATGTCTCAGACAGGGTCTTACACGCAACGTCCCAGACGTGGTCTTACATGTAATCTCAAATCAACGCCAACGTCCCAGACGTGGTCTTACTTGATAAACAGAACAGATACCTATGTCATGACATGGCTAATCCTATCTATTCCTAGGTTCGTACAGGACTTCACGGACATTGTCACTATATTGATCTTATCTCAGAATTCATGTACAGATCATCTCATAAGCATTCATAGTTAACAATAATCATATGAGCATACACAGTTCAATACAAATACGTTTATTTACATAATGACTTACCTCGGATTCGATTTATCGGAATGGAAACGACTACTCGGTTACTTTCGCCTTCCCTCGATCTAAATCCGTTTTCCTTGGTTCTTGATCTAAACATATTCAGAATTAACCATTTTATTCATTAACTCATTTAATTCAATCCAAGGACACACATTTAGGGTTATTTACAAATTAACCCTCACATTTGCATAATTTATCAATTTAGTCTATTTTTCTCAAAACATCAAATTCACAAAATTTGTTCACACACATGCATAGCCGAATCTCCCTAGGGACTATATAAGTCCATATGTTTCATCAAATTCACAAATTAGTCCTCCAAAATAATATTTTCTCAATTTAGCCCTAATTAGCTAAATTCTTCAAAAATTCAAGAACAAAATATATTCATCTAGCTTTAATCTTACATTTAACTCCATAAAACATCATAAATCACATGAGTTCATCAAATGCTCATCTTAAAAACATCATCAATTCTCAAAACTAAAACATGGGTTTCGTAGTAGACAAAGCATCGATTGCAGAAACGTAAAAATTATCAAAATCCAACTCAAAATCATACCTTAATTCAAGCTTGGAATGGCCGAATATGCAAAAGAATAAAAACCTCCAACTCAAAATCATACCTTAATTCAAGCTTGGAATGGCCGAATATGCAAAAGAATAAAAACCTTTCTTCTTCCTCTTGTTTTCGGTCAAAAGATGAGTAAAAATGGCCATCTTTCATGTTTTAACATATTATAATATACATATAAATTCATTTACGTTATTAACCTTTCATTTAACAATTACAACAAACATTCATTAAGGGCATATTTGTCCAACTAACATCCACTATCTTAAAAGTGGTCTAATTGCCTCATAAGGCCCTTTTCTTTTAAAAGCCACAACAAATTAGTATTTAACAAATAGCAAGCAACTTTCACATTTAATACAATTCAATCCTTTTATCAAATTAAACATACAAACGGACAAATTAACTTACGAAAATTTACCACATGCTTAGTTACATATCAATAGCACAGAAAATAACATTAAAATATTATTCAAACTCGAACCACTGTTCCGACTAGGGTGTAAACCGGACTGTTACAATTTTGTAGCCCAACTAGACTACCGCTGAATCATATTCCATGAAAGTACCAGTGAAACAACCTAATTGTTGAGCCATTGTTTCAGACATAAATCCAATCAGGATATCATAAATTAACGTCCAAAAATCCACCTAATACAATGGAACAGAGAGAGGATCTTCCCCCTCCATAAGACAATGTAACAAAAGTAAGTGAGAACTAAAAGTCCATGGACCATTCTTTTTAATACGAACAACGTCAACTTCATAATAGAATCGGAAAAGAAATCGCTCATTACCAATATCCGAAATGGAAATACCACTTATAGGATGCTAAACATTCGCCAAAGTCGATTTCATAACCTGAAAATTGACAACACTGGATGTAAGAAAAGTGCCCACATAACAATGTTCATACGATAACTCCCGTTCAGTCGCATCAGCCCCTAGAAAAATGGTCTCTTCTTCCTCATCATCAATGGAAAGATCTGCTAATGAGTCTGCCATATTCACCAAAAGAATCAACACAAAACAGAAAAAAGAGGCAAAAAAAACCCAAAAACGAGCTAGAATAGCAAAAGACGTGCCAAAGAGCAGAAAGAAAAATGTGTCATAAGACAGAAAAAAACGTATTTACATTTAAATTCAAATGTTAATATTCAATTATTATCATTCTAAATAACTAATAAATTGTATTCAAACATAAGATTTTATTATACTGAGCAAATATAACTTATTTTATTCTAAATTTAGTAACAAAATAAATAAACAAATAAATTAGAGGCATGTACCTAATTGTACATTTAGTTCAAATAAGGATCTAATCGTATAAACAACAAAAGTGAGGGACTCAAACTTAGAATTACCCATTATTCATTTCCGTTAAATGATCACGACATTTCGCTCCATGGATTGTTGTGACCATGGCAATACCATGGACTCTTTTAATATATACAGATTTCTCCCCAAAAAAAGGATGGAAAAGCAAAACTCAAATAAAAAGGCATGGGAGGCCGGATAAATGAGTCCACGTGGTTAAAAATGAGTGGTCCATGAAAAGCTAAATATTGAGAGATGATATTGATTAGTTAATAATCTGATTTGACTACTCATATATCAATTCAATGCCTCTTTAGCCCTTATTTATTTAGAATTTTGCCGACATATGCGAAAATTAAAATAACAATATCATATTTAATATAATAACAGGTGTTTTATTTATTTTTAATTTTTTTTAGTATATTTAAAAAGACACTTATGATGGTTTTAATCTTATTTGTTGATTTTTTTTAATAATATTATTTTTTGATACAATGTATAATAAAGAAAGAGGTAGAAATGAATTTATAAAGAGAAGTGTGTGATAGTGTTAAGGAGGTCAATTCATTTAAAGAGGCGAAAAGGTGAAATAGACAGGAGAACAAGTTGACTGTTGGAGGAAAGAAAGATTGCTCATAAAAGATTTAGGATTTAGTACTTAAAAGATCGATATTTTTTATCGTTGAGAGAATATTTATAGAAGTTTTTTTGTCTTATAGTGCGATATGACATATTGTTATAATATATAAATGATGTACTAGCATAATGGTGCGGAGTACTAGCATAGTGTATATGAGGCCCATACGTCATTAGAGATGTGTTCACACTTAAAAAAGTGTTTACACCTAAAAAGCATGTGTAACTTATTGAGCAAGTGACCTTGTTACGGGAGTTAGTGGTCAAGACCATTTTCGAGGAGGAACAAGTGGCTTGGCCTTGAAAGATTTCTAGGTAAAGGGGACTTGATGACTAGAGTAGAAAAACTGATTTTGATGTCTTACTATGCTAATACTAGTCTAAGCGCCGAGAATATAACATTATTATTTTTAATATATCAAATGATATATTTTTTAACATACAAATGAATATTAATATTAACAGATGGATAATAACAAAAAATAAACCAAAAAGCAATTAACTTATAATCTTTAATTATTTAGGGTTATCACGAAAATTGGAATAAAAATATAAAAATACTTTAAAAAAAATTTAACTATAATAACCAATATTCAAGACATAATGTAATGGTTTTTCTGGCCAACAAACTGAATGGTAATTATTTCTAATTAAAGCAATACCTCTTCACATGCTTTATGATTTATATCCCTCTAGAATAATAAATCGAATTCCTTCTCTTAATTTTTAGTATTTTCTCCTAAAAAATAATATAAATAACGTAAAATCATAATTTTATAGAATCCTTACCCTCTTATTATTCATATTGGATGCTCTCTTTTTTGTACCTTAAAAGAAATTGAATTTAAAAACTATATTATTATTCTATCTTTGTAAAAGCTTCTTTTAATGAAATGGAAGGTATCATTTCCAAGTAAAAATGGCAGAGGCATTGACAAAACAAGTGCTTCCTCAAAATAGACATATGCATCCCTTTTTAAAAGTAGCTTAAGCATGCCTAACGAATAACAGTACCATCTCCATTAACTACACTTCCAATTTTATACAAGGTTTTTGTATTAGGATTTTTTTTTTCCCAACATAAAGCAAACTTGTGATGGAACGTATCAAAGCTATTATCATTTTCATTTCCACAGTTTTCTGGGTAAACTGATTGCTTAATAATGCCAGTTTGTTAAGTAAAGTAAGAGGGTTTACCATTGGCTACTGTGGTTTCTTTCTTCTGATCCTTTCAGTGGCTCAGAAAACCCTAAAAAAAAACAGCTCTCCCTTTGGGTTTCACTTTGATGGAGAGTTCGTTATCCTGCATTCAGAAAAAGCCTGCTCCTCTCTTCTTTTTATTTTCGAAATAAAAACAGTAACCCATTGTTTGTTTCTCTCCAAACTGTTGATATTAAATATATTTCTGACAGTTTAATTGAACGGGAAAGTTCTTAGTTCTGTAGTTCGTATAGTATAGTCTATGGAGTTATTGTTTCTTTGTGGAAATATTGTAGAGCTGATCTTTAAGGTCATGTTTAATCAATGAAGATGAAATAAAGGGAATGAAATGAAAAATAGTCCCTCGTGAATCCCTTTTGTCTTGTCTAATCACCATTTTTATAGGACGTCTCCTAATATGGTAAAATAACTTTTTTGGCCCTCCATGTTTATAGTTTTTATCAATTTGATTCTCACTCTTCTTTTCTTTTTTTTTTGAAAAATGCGACTAGATTTTATTGAAAAACAAATAAACAAAATGAAAGGTTCCTGTACAAATTTGAAACTGAGGCCTAAGTAAAGGAAAACAAATAAAGAAGAAAACAGCCCAGAAAGCTTAACAGGCCCGAGAAAAACAAATAACAAATAGAATAAAACGAAATAAAAAATTGAAAACCTAATCCAGTCACTTTCAAAACAACTGGTACCCATTAACTTTCTATCTTTTCAAATCTTTATACCAGCATACCAACCGATAGCAAGTTTCAAGAAAAACTCTCATTTCTGCTATCCTTATCTTTGTAAATCTTTTTTGGAGACTTTTCAATCTAGTTGTCTCGGCCTTCTTCCCTTTCGGTCGCATTGAAGATGAACGAGATCTACTCCCTCCGGGTACTTTTCTTCTCTTTTCCTTAGTGCTTCTTTTGCCAAATTATGAGCAAAACCATTTCCAGATCTTTGAACAAACTGAAAGTTGATTTCTTTGTTTTTTGCTGTGAATGTCTCGGATAATCATCCCCATAACGGATTTGTCTATCGCTGCTGATTTACATTTCTTTATGACTGATTTTGAATCTCCTAAAATATCTACTGATTGAAACCCCATTGAAATCCCTAACTCCACTGCTTGTAAACATGCATATGCCTCTGCATGAACGGAGACGATATTTCGGCATGAAAAGTCGTCTTCAAAGCTAAGAACTCACCCATCTCTCCCCACACCGCCAGTCCCAAGGCCGATCTGGAAGATTCACTGTCAAAGGCTGCATCAAAATAGATAGCTACTCTCGCGCTTCTCTCTCCCTGTCTCTGTCCTCAACCATCATCTAAAGTAAGTGGCTTTTCTACCAACCCGTCAATCTCTGCTATATAGCTTTGGGTTCGGTTCGATAACTCCCTTCCTATAGTTATTTTTAACTCGTGAAGGAGCTGGTTCCTTGAGTTCCAGATTATCCAAACAGCACAACAAAATAGGCGATATTGTTTGCTGCTACCTATGGTGAAGACCCAGGTAAGTCATTCCCACAGATTTTGAATATTGGTATTAATGACCCATGACAGATTAAGAATTTGCCATGTCTCTATAATTGTAGGACATCGTAGAAAAACATGGAGGCTATCTTCTTCCGCATTATGACAGCGAGGACAAGAAATATTTGCAACCACTCTCTTAAGTCTGAGATTTGTTAGAGTAGGAATAAAGTTCCATGAAATTCGACATATAGTAATAGCTATTTTTGATGGGAGATGTAAATTCCATAGCTTTCTATAGAAATTTTTTGTTTTGACCGGTAATAAATAAGAATTAGGATCCATACTAGCCTCTTGTAATAGTTTATAGGCACTTCTGACTGAAAATTCGTCGGAATGTTCTCGCCAGACTTGAAAATTATCATATTCTTCTTCCGCCAAAGGAATTTGCAGAATCTTCTTTACTATGTCCGCTCGAAAGGTATTAGCTATTAGATCCATCTTCCATTTCCTTGTTCAAGCATCTATTAAGTCTGAAACTAACTCTACTTCTGTGTTGTTGGAGCCGACATTGATTCTACCTATATTAACTCCCGGTACCCACCGATCACTCCAGATAGAAATTTGGTCTCCCCTACCGACACAACAACATAAGCCATCTTTCAGTAACCCTTTTGATGCCCAAACGCTCTTCCAGGTAAGCGAAGATAAATTCCCTAACTGTACACTAAGAAAGTTTGAATTTGGGTAGTATTTGGCTTTTAAAACCTTAGGTAATAAAGAATTTGGGAAATTAATAAGGCGCCAACGCTTGGCTAATAAAGCAATATTAAATTGACCAAGATCTCGAAATCCCAAACCACCCAATTCTTTTGTGGTACAAAGGTCCTTCCAAGCACAACAATGAATGCCCCTTTTGCCTCGATCCTTTTGCCACCAAAATTTTGCAATAATACTCTCAAGATCAGCACACAAAGATTTAGGTAGTAAAAAACAGGCCATTGTATATGTCGAAATAGCTTGAAGAATGGCTTTGATAAAAACTTCTTTCCTACCTTGAGAGAGATGTCGGATACTCCAATTATCAATTCGCTTTTTAAGTCCGTCCTTCAAATTTTGAAACAAATCTTTCTTCTTTCTGCCCACTATATTAGGAAGTCCAAGATAACATTTTGGATCATTTGCGCTTCATACTCCGAGTATGCGAGTAACCAATTGTCTTTCTTCCTCCTGTTAGTGCTAAAGAAAACAGTCAACTTATCGAAATTAACGCACTGACCCGAACAGGCTTCATATTCACGTAAAATTATTTTCAAAAGACAAGCTACTCTCTCTGTAGCTTCTCCAAACAAAAGGCAATCATCTGCGAATAAAAGATGTCATACTTGTGGCCCCCTTCTATTGGCTTTGACCCTTTTTAATTGACCTTCTTGAAGTGCCAATCTCATAAGACAATATAACCTTCTCCGCAGATCAGAAACAAAAACAGACTTAAAGGATGACCTTGCTGTAATCCTCTCTTTGGTTGAAAATTTTCCCCAGCTTGACCATTAAAAACCACCGAGTAAGAGATAGTAGATATACACTTCATGATGGAATTAATCCAATTAGAGTCAAAACCCATTCTCATCATCATCTCCTGTACAAAATTCCATTCGACTCTATCGTATGCTTTACTCATATCAAGTTCAACAGCCATCAACCCCTTTTTTCCAAATTTTTTCCGTTTAAGAGTGTGTAAAATTTCATATGCCAGCAATACATTATCCAACATTAATCTTCCTCGCACAAAAGTACTCTGTGCACCATCAATGCATTTTTCCAAGACTTCCCAAAATCTATTAGCAATAGCCTTGGCCATTATTTTATAAATAACATTGCATAAGCTAATGGGGTGAAAGTGAGTAAGATTGGTCGGATTGGCTTTTTTAGGAATAAGCACAATATGGGTAGTATTAATTGAACTAACCTCCATCCCTCCGTTAAGATGTTGAAGACAGAAAAGTGAAACCTTTTCCCCGATGATGTGCCAGCATTTTTGAAAGAATGAAGCCGAAAATCCATCTTCACCTGATGCTTTTGTAGGCCCCATTCCAGAGAGCGCCTCATAAATTTCTTCCTTTGTATATTACGTCGTGAGCCTTTGATTATCCTCATCGGAAATACAACGCCCAATACTCGATAAAAGATGTTCATAATGTCCCCTTTCCCCAGCCTCAAATAAATCTTGGAAATAAGATCTAGCAATTGTTGCCATTTCTTGGATATCCTTCGTTTCTCTTCTATCCATATTCTGCAGCTTCCGGATGCAATTTTTCCTTCGTCGTTGTGTTGCTTGACTGTGAAAAAAGGCTGTATTCCTGTCCCCAAATTTCAGCCAATTAACTCGAGCCCTCACTCTTTAAAGTACATAAAAATTATAAAATTTAAAGTTTTTCCTTTTTTAAGTAAAATCATAAATGTTAAAAAAAATAAAAAAGAATGAAAAGAATTTAAAAATTATAAAAATATATAAAAAGTTTCAAAAAATTTAAAAATATATTATTTACTCCTTAAATGATAATTAAAGGTGTTCATCGATCAAGCAACCCGTTTGGCCCTATCGGCCTAACTCACTTTAAGTTGAGTTTGGACTTATATTTTTAACCTCGAATTTACCTAACACAGCCTGTTTTTTTTTAATAATAAATATAATTTTTTTATTAATTCTACTTTATTTTTATGAATAATTCTAAATAAAAAATTTGTAATTATTTTTAAACAATAAACTAGGTCATTTATGCAAAATGAGCTCGAGCCTAGAAAATTTGTTGAAATCGGGCATTGGCCCGACCTAACCTAGTCCATGAACACCTCTAATGATAATAAAGTCTAACTAAAGTTTGAGTTGTTTGTTCAGTCCATATAAATTGTATTTAAACAATTTGTTTTAATTTAATTCAAATAATTTTTATATATATCTTTTTAAATATATAAAGTATATGAAATATTAGATTAAGAGAGTTTTTACAATTTTATATAAACTTTGAATTGGTTCAAATTAAATTTAAATATATTGTATAATGTTTCATTCAAAATACACTACCAGACTTATTTTGCCAAAATTGGATTCATTTTTATATAATATTTTTTATTTAGTGTACTTTTAAAAAAATTACTATATTTAATTCGATTCTATTAAGTATTTTTATCATTATTTAAAAATTATTTTCACTAATATATTATATAATTTATTATTAAATTTAAATAAAAATATTTTTTTACATACAATTTATTTGAATGAAGTTTATGTTTATTTTTGTAACCACCCATTTTTCATCGAGCCGAAAAATTCAGTTTTGAATCGGATTTGTTAAAATTGAGTTATTCCTAGAATTGGTATAGCGATAGGCTTAGACATTATTAGCGGTAATTAGTTTTAATTAGTTTTGAGGAGAGATTAAATTGGTAGAGTTAGTAATTGAGACTTAAGGACTAATTTGTAAAATTAGAAAAATTAGTAGGGTTAATGTAGAATTTTTAGAAAGTATAATTTTGATTAAATAATGTCTATGTGAAAATGGTAATATTATCAAGGGCGTTTAAGCAAAATTCGCTTTTACAAAAATAAATTTGAGAGAACGTTTCTTCATTTTTAAGAAATCATCATATGCCTCCCTATTTTTTATTTTTTAAATATAATTTAAAGACACAAGACAATTTTTTAAATATCTTAAAATTGGGTCAATAAGTGGATCTCGTAAAACTGTATTGATCTATCTATAAAGATTAATCTAATTAAGAAACATATCATTAAGAATTAAATTGATCTAGATCATACAAATCGGATCGCAAGAATTACTTAAAAGAATAATTTTATAGCATAGTGGAAGAGTAAATTCAAATGCTAATAAATGTAGGCATAATTGAGGAGTAATTTTATAGCATAATTGTTTATATGAAAAATATATTATTCAAATTATAATTGGTTATTTTTTATATAAATGATATTTTTTGGGTTTTATTATCCTCAGAGTCAATCTATTCCATAATTTTTTATTTATAATTAAATATAAATTTTAGATTTTAAAATTTAAACGTTAAATATTAAATACTAAATTTTAAATATTTACTTAAACATGGAGAGAAAATATTTGATACACTGTCAGTAGTAAAATTTTTAGATTCTATAAGACTCTACAAGCTGGATTAAGAGATTGATAAGTATTCTATAGAGTTATAGTAAATTTTAACAAATAATTAAAAATTTAAAAAAAAGATACATGTCAAATTTTTTAAAACTGTTTGTGAAATAAATAAAAAAGATTCATTTACACAAAAAGGCTCACTTCCAAACAAAATTAGGGAAATGGGTCAATTAAAACATTATTTACGGAAAAGTGCCAACTTTGGCAAAACGTGCCTATGTGGCCGCGTTTAAGGGGAAATTTTCCAGCAAAGCGCTCCCCCAGCAGCGTGCTTTGCTCCGTGTTTTATAGTTAGGGATATTTGCATGTTTAGTCCCTAATTTTTTAGGGTTTTTAGGGTTAGGGTTTTGCTAAAATAAGTTAGGGTTTAGTGGTTATTTTTTAAAAATTAGGTTAGGGTTTAAACTTTTAGTAGATTTTAAAAATAAATCAAAATTTAGTGTTATTTTGTAAAAAATTATTTAAATTAGGTTTATAGTTTTTAAATAAATTAAGTAAATTAGGGTTCTAAGGTTTTAAATAAATAAAATTAGGATTTTAAATAAATTAAACTAGGGTTTATGGTGTTTAAATAAATTAATTAAATTAGGGTTTAGGGTTAAAATTAATTAAATTAGGGTTTAGTTTTTTTTAAAATAACATTGTGTTTATTTTTTAAACAAAATTGACTATTTTGACCCTGAAAAACATTTTGAGAAGACGTTTCTGAACAAATAATGTCAAAAACGCTTCAAGAATGATGCACTGTCAGCAAAATTACAGAAAAAAGCTCTCACGTGGACGCTTTTTTTCTACAGTACCTGAAAAAATAATTTTGATAAGACGTTTCTGAACAAATATTGTCAAAAACGCTTCAAGCAGGATGCACTGTTAGCAAAATTACAAAAAAAAAGCTCCCACATGGACGCTCTTTTTCTACAGTAGTTCCTGAAAAAAATAATTTTGAGAAGACATTTCTGAACAAATAGTGTCAAAAACGCTTCAACCAAGATGCAATGTCAGCAAAATTTTAGAAAAAAGCTCCCACGCGGACGCTCTTTTTCTACAGTAGTTCATGCTTGGCCTTAAGCTATAAATGAGGCAAATATCATTCTCAAGTTGCATAAGTTACAGTAAGAAAAATTAGAGAGGCTAAGCAGAATATAAATTAAAGATGAGTGAACGTATTAGTGCTATTATTTACTATGATGGTGAGGTCCGTGACACCGAGAACGGTGTTGTTTGTTATCGCAGAACACAGCGCGAATGGTTTTTAACCAGAGTATAGATTTTACAGAATTTCGTAAAAGAATTAGGCGCAAAATATTCGGAATGACACCAAGTAGGGTTTCTTCTATTAAGTATCGATTTTGTGCTTTGATTGATCCCGTGACATATAATGCATTTGATATCAAAGGTGATCGTAGCTTTGAGGCGGTGGTGCAGGCTCATCTTGCTAGTGAATCACCCTATCTTGAGTTATATGTTCAATTTTCATCGCCAAATGAAACATTTGCGACTTCAACATCAACTACTGTTCGAGAGGAATACACGACCCCTATCCGACACTCCGTTAGTGGGAGGCAGAACAAGAAAGCGCCCGTGTTTGGTGGCAGTATGGAAAACACAACTTCTGCATGACACTCGATTAGTAGATGAGACATGCACATCGGTGGGTCGATGTTCGATACTGGAAATACATATTGGGGAATGACATCAACTTCTAGTGGTTGGCAATCCACATCTGATTGAGGACGTTATGAAACGTTCACAAGAAGGGATGATGTACTCCCTACAACGTCCACCGACGAGGGGACCTCCTACGTTGTAGATCATGGTAGGTTGAATGATGATTCCGATGTGTATCCACCTTGAGAGCCCGGCCCTGATGGTGCAGAAGTTGCATTATTTTCTGAACCGGAGTCTATTCTATCTGAACCTAAAGACATTGAAGGGGATTCAGATGAAGAAGAATAAGATCCGCGATTTAGGGCGTACTTGCCTCCAGCCCACATGTATAATGTCGACATATCGACATATGATGCGTTGGAGTTTCCAGAGCTACCACACAAACCCGTGACTGTACAAGTTCGTCATTCGATTCGGGTGATTTGGAAGTTGGTAAGGAGTTTTCCAGTAATGATAGTTTTCTTGGTGCTTTGAAACAATATAGCATTAATCACGGGGTTAACTACAATGTGGTTAAATCTAAATCTGAGAAGTTTGAGGCCAAGTGTGTAGTGCAAGACTGTATACGTTCATGGAAAATCATGGCTTCTCTTAGGAAAAAGACAGGCTTGTGGGAGATAAAAAAATACAAAGGTCTACATACCTGTGTTGCCAGTACAGTACCACCAGGTGTTTAGGGTTTTGAATAATAATATTATTACTTAATGTTGCATTATTTAACGTACTTTGTTGACAGGTGTTTCACAAGATCATCCCAAGATGGATTCAGGCATGATAGCTACCTTAATACTATCGATGTTGAAGGCGGATCCCAGGACTTCTGTGTCATGCATAATTGCCAGTATTCATAGCTAATTGAGGTACACACCCTCTTATTGCAAGGTTTGGATAGCTAAGCAAAAGGCGTTGGAAAATATGCATAGTAGGTAGGACGCTTCATATAATGAGGTTTGGCAGTGGTGTCAGGTGGTAGAGAGGTACGTCCCAGGTTGCATAACAGACATTGAAACAGTCCCTGCATACTACAACAACCGATTACTCCATGGATGCCAAGTGTTCAAACGTTTGTTCTGGAGCTTTAAGCAATGTCGGGATGCATTTATGTACTGCAAATCATTGGTACAAATTGACGGTATATTTATGTATGGTAGATATAGCACAGAATGGCGGTGGGAGAATCCTTCCAATTGCGTTTGCAATAACACCGAGGGAGTCAGCTGATGACTGGGATTTCTTTCTTTCTAAGTTAAGGAGACATGTATGCCCCCAACCTGATATCTGCGTAATATCGGATCGGGGCACTGGAATACTAGCCGTAATTGAGCGACATGGAAGCCTATGGGATCGCACGCACTACCGGTATTGTCTAAGGCACGTTGAGTCCAACTACTACTGAATGAAAGCAAGTGACCAACATGGGTATTTAATCTCTATTAATATATTTTTGGTTGTAATATTCAATTCAAACTGAATGAAATATTGGTATGTAATTTTCGCTATCAACTTATATTGGCAAGGTACGAGATCAATAAGAATCGTTTTCATGAGATGTTGGGGGTTTTGCGTTTAGGTAATGATCAAGGCGCAGACTACCTTTGTAACATACCTTTCGAACAGTGGACACAAACATACTACGGCAGCCTACGATATGGTCATATGACCACAAACCTGGCTGAATGCATAAATTCTGTTCTAAAAGGAACGTGTCATTTGCCGATAACCTCGGTTGTGCAAAAGACATATTTTCATTTGGAGGAACTATTTCCAAAACGAGCAGCGGGTTATAAAGGCCAAATACAGGGAGGCCATGTATGGTCCTGGAAGGTATTGCAAGAAATTAACAAGGTGAAGGCACGAGCTAACACCATGCACACAGTGTGTCACGATCGTGACAACCTATGGTTTCATGTGACGGAGTTTGACAGACTGAGCCAATGTATTACCGGCAAGCAATATCGTGTACACCTGATAAATAGGACTTGCGACTGTGGGACGTTTGACGCACTTTGTTATCCATGCGCTCATGCAATTACAGCTTGTCAAAATCTCTGTTTGGATCTCATGAGATATGTCGGCAAAGTGTACAAAATAGAAAACATGTACACTGTGTGGAGACACGTATTCCCACCGGTCCCAGATGAACGTAAGTGGTCGTCTATATCGCTTACTCCGTTTAAGCTGTTACCGGATAGAGAATTGCGTCTCAAACCGAAAGGTCGACCTTGCTCGAGTAGAATACATAATAATTTGGATATCCAGGAAAGAACGAACCAACTAAATTTGTGTGGATGGTGTAGGAACCCAGTCATACAATTCGATCACGTCCAAACCAAAATAGTTGATAATTGCTGTAATGAAACGGTGTTGCATTATTTCTATTCCGCTTTATTCAAAAGAACTTACATTTTATTAAAAATATAAATTTAATTTACAATTAAAATATTAAAAACAATTTTTTTATTAAATGAAACAATATAGTAAAAATATCTACAAATATATTAAAAAATCAATGTATATACCGGTCGGAAACAGTGCCACATGGGGTGGACGACGATTATGCGTTGGATTCCTCCTTGGTTGCTCCGGCAGGGGTTGTGGTTGCTCCGATTGTGGGTCTTGGAGGATGACCCACCTTGGTAGAATAAAGAATATGGAAGTGTTTGCATCACACACGACAGAGGTGTTTGAATCACATAAGGTGATGGGGAATGGTAATAATATGAGCTCGCTGACGGTGCCTCGTGCGCTCCCTCCGGCAACGATGGCCTATATATCATCGGTTGAGTCGTCGGAGTCATCGGGAAAGGAGATGCACTGGGCCATGCATTCCAACCTGCCATAGGACTGGGAAAAGGAAACATATAAGGGTTAGGATACATACAAGGGTTAGAATACGCACCTGGCATAATCTAAAGGGCTGTGATGTAAGTGCCGTCGATTAAGGCATTGGGCTCGGTGATTGTGTGGGTACTATTGATGGGCCCGGTGATTGTGTGGGCGCTGTTGATGGGCCCATCCCATCATCCATTCTCCTTGGATTTAAAGGGCCCCGTCGTTCCCTTTCCACATGGGTTTGCCGACGCCTCTGCTTTTTCGACAGCAAATATGGCTTGCCATGGATCCTAAACCATGGCATGTAATCCGAGGTGTACGCTAACTCTGGGATGATGATCGGTTCGTGATCAGGTATATGATCATACCGGTTTTCCCAAATTTTGATATATTCCGACCAGAATAACGTCCAATTCGTATTCGTTAGTCGTAAGTCGATTTTGTGCTACTCATCAAGCACCTCAAGTTCCTCAGGAATCGGTTGTCAAAATCCAAATTGTCGCAACACTCTATACGTCTGGTGCATCTCGACAATAGCATAGTTGACCAATGGGACCTTAACATGCCAAATGTTTGGATTTTGAAAGAATTGTTCCTGAATTACTGCCCGTATTGCCAGATCTTCATATGGTGTCCATTGAAACTATATGAACGGGATAAAAATATTAGTTATATACATAATACTAAATACTAAATACTAAATATGAAACAACTATTTTATGTATATATATTTTATTTAATACTTACTTGTGCTTCTGATTGTTGGTATAATAGAAGCCGTATATCTTCAAAAGCAGTAGGTATTCCAATATAACTCGCCAGATGGTTCCACCTAATTAAATAAATTTTTAGCATACAATTTTATTTTAAATTTATGGAATAATTGTAAAACAAATAAAAATTTTACCTCGTTATGAGTGGGAATGTATATGGGTGGTTCACTCGATGACGTAAAAATGGAAAGCAAAACTGAGCCAATGATTGTAGCAGTGATAGGCAACCTTCGGTTTTGGCTTTATTTGGACGCGTTGCCCCGCACATCTCCTGATACAATGTTGCCAACACGGCAGACCCCCCAACTAAGTTTGTCAGCTGCTCTAAAATCAACGAGTTTTAACAGCCACCTCAAATGTACGAGGTTTCATGACAAATCCGGCATCAGATAACCTCCAATCATCTCAAGGATGTATGCTCGAGCATATCGTATTCTTTCAACTTCAGTCGAATCATTCCCTGGCTCCGGGAATGTGTTCCGTAACTAGCCCATCTCAATCCGACCTCCGCAAATATTATTCAAAATCGCACCCAAAAGATCGTAACATATGGCTCGCCAATCAGCAGATTGAACAGACCCGGTGAGTGCATACCCATCCATCGGCAATCCTAATTGTAACTGGACATCCTCTAAAGTGATAGTACACTCTCCGTATGGAAGATGAAATGAGTGTGTCTCGGGTCTCCACCTCTCTATTAAGGCGCTAATGAGTTTCGGGTCCAACTTGCACCCCCGGCCTATAGTGGCCGCGTGCCAAAAACCCGCTCCCCTCAAGTAATTTTCTATCAACGGTGATAGCAGACCAGACATATTACTAATATAACATTATAACACTCCATCTACAGACTGTTATAAAAAATTATAAAATACAAATTATTTAAAATTACATAAATGAAAAAAATTCAAAAATTAAAATTAATTAAAATTACATAAATGAAAAAATATTAAATAATATTCAAATTTTAAAATAAACTGTTATCATTTTCATTTATTCGACGGAGATATGTTTATGATCGAGATGAATTAATTCCCCGACCATTGTTAACACGATCAAATATTTTTGAAACTAAAAAAATAATATTAATTTAGAAAAAAATAGAGTAAATAATTAATTATAAAGAGCTTTGAGAAATTTAATGAGAAATTTGAGAGCTTTTAGGGAGAAATTGTAGAGATTTTTGGCTAAATTTTGAAGAAATTAAGTGTGAAATACAAGAAGGGGGTTTTTATACTTTTTTTTACCGTTGGACCCCCAACGGTCAAAAAACGATAAAAAAAATAGTCGTTGGTGCCAGTAAAGCGCGCCTCTGAGGGAGCGCTTTGCTGGAAATTTCCCCCTTAAACACGGCCATATAGGCGCGTTTTGCCAAAGTTAGTCATTTTCCGTAAATAATATTTTAATTGGCCCATTTCCATAATTTTGTTTGAAAATGGGCCTTTTTGGATAAATAGATCTAAAAAAATACACTACCAATATACCAAATATTAACCCAAATATTAAATCTCAAACTCTAATACTAAATATTAAATATTAAATATTAAATATTAAATATTAAATATTAAACCTTAAACCTTAAATATTATTAAAGTTTAAACATTAAATTTAAAATTCTAATTACTAATACCAAATCTTAAAAAAAAAAAAAAAAAAGAAGTCCGCACGTTGGATTAATAAACAAAAAAGAGTGAAAGGTTGGGATGCGTTCGTGAATTTCCAATGAAACCACAAACTTTTTCTTTTTTTAGGATGAAACCACAGACTATTAAATAACTTTTATACATTCTTTAATGTTTTTTCATAAAATATTTTCTCAGTCATATAATGGGTATGATGAAATCTAGTATAATCAATGTAGATATATTTTCCAAATATAAGTGTTGCATAATTTACATTTCGTATAATTTATAGTTTTATAATTAATAAAAATTAATTTAATTTAATTTTTTTAAGTAAATTTGATTAAAAAATTATTGGAACCAAGAAATTAAATACCCGTTATAAAAACTTATCTAAAAACAATTTAAAAAATATAAATCATTGCTGATTGAGTCTTAATTCGATTGATAAGAACATTGTTATCAATACAGGAGAGCGTAAGTTCGAGTGCACTGAAACGCATTATTTTCTTATTTATAGGTTAGAAAGTCTTATAAATAATTCTAAGACTTGTGTCAAAAAGATAAGATGCTATTGTTTGTGGTTGTGCGGTCAAACCTTTGACTAACATATTCTTGGTAACTAATTAAGCATTGGTAACACTTAAAATTTTCTTTGGAAACATTGGAAATTGATAAAATCTGGTCAATGAGGAAATAGTATGAATTGTTTTGTGTATATAATGTACAATGTACATTCCGGATATCATGGGCTAATATTCCCTTTACACATATAAGCTTTTGTTCTTACTTCACCCAAACTGGAGTCAAACTGAGGTTACCTTACTATTCATGGAAATGGAAAATCAAACCCCAAACAGAATGTTTTCATAAGTCAATTCTGGTTTTTACCCATTTCAGTTTGGGTCATTTGAGTTTTGAATTCGATCGAGTTCTAACCATTTTGAATGTAATATATATGTTGCGCACAGGCTTTGATGAATACCTACTCATACTGAAATTTCAGGGTTTGCTATTAGGGGATCTCAGATTTGTCGAAGATCTTAAAAGAATAACAAAGGATAAAATATAAAAAAACTGAAGAAATGGGTGTGCTTGTTGGAGCCATCAACAGCACATTGGGGAGGCATTTCTGTCGTCATTTATGATCTTTTCTGTCTCTATCCAGAACCTGTCATGTACTTGGAATCACCAGGCACTAAAAGTTTGAATCCATGCGTCATTGTGACGATGCTCATAAATTCAGGCTCACATATTATCATCAATTCATACATTGGTCCACTGACTTCCATATTTTATTATCTCATTTTCATATTAAATCTGCTTGAAATATGATTCTTTTTTTTTTTTTTAAGATAATCTTACCTGTCTGTGCCTCACAAACAGCACTTGTAAGTCAGTGAACAAATTTTCGGCACCTCAAATTGCAGCTTAAGGGAGGGTCACCACCAGGTTCTGATAAAAGTGATGAACCATGTGTCCAACTATATACATATATACATACATTTCTGAGTTTCATCATTCATGTTATGGATTCTTGATAATATGTTGGCCCGGGGATGGGCTGATGAACCGGCATGTGTTACTCGGTCTCGTATAACATTGGCATTGTCGGCCAGAGGGGTACTCTTGTCTTGGCACATGTTCATATATATCGTATGGCTGAGAGCAACTGTATAAGTTCCCATTAGCCAATCCCTACAAGGAAGTTGTTATCACCTTTGGTGAACAATGATGACCTAGCTGGCTGGAGTCTACATTGACTTGTGCGAATCCTTTGGCAAAAACATGATAAATAATACATTAAATTGCATAAAAGTGGTTCCAATATCTATCCTGAGGCAATTATTAGGCAGGCCCTCCACCATTAAATGGACTTGTTTCCAGGACCATTATATGCTTATGTATATGTATAATTGCTCTGCCAATGGTATTGAAATTTTATAATGTGATGTCGTCACCATGGATTACATGTATCATATAGGTATTTAATTCAATGCTGAACTACTTGCCATACATACATTGAAGTTGATGGTGAAGACTGACAAGACATACCCTTCGACATTGCTAACCCTAAACCATAATATGCATTTTAGAATATGAACTATCATCTAATAGCTCAATGAACCCCAAAAGGTTGATAAAACAGTTCTTTTTTTTTAGTAGGTCTTGGAACTTACCCCTTGTCTAAAGAACCAAACCTGCCATGGACCTGATGGAACAATGTTTGAAACTTTCAGTCAATAACGGTTCTTCTGCAATGTCAAGTTGACACCTACAGAATTGGTCAATCAGACCATGTTTTACACCAAGTGATTTCCTTTTAACTACACAGTCCCCCACTTGAAAACATTATGGTGAGCAATGGAACAAAGGTAGACGTGCTTCCTTTGTTGTTGGCCAAGGTTTATCCAAATAAGAACCCTAAACCTAAAAAACTTCAATAATTATTAAGAGAATAGCCACTTGAGGTGAGCAATGGAACGCTGTTGGTGATAGCAATGGAACACTGTTGGTAATGATCCAATATCTATTCAATAATTATTTCGTTGATTCATGTGATATTAAGAGAATAGCTACTTGAGGTGCCTGAATCTGTGAAGCCCCAAGATATTTTATGAGACAATGAAATCTCTGTTGCTTTCTTGGTTACTTCAATAAAGAATTAAAGACACCTGAATGGGCCCCAAGGGACTACATGTATGAAGTAAAGACAGTGTTTGTGGGCTTTCTAAATTCCTTTTTTATGACTGGTTTGGGGAGCATTTGGCCCATACCATGTGTTCGGCTATTGCAGCAGTTATTTCCAAACCAATTTGGGCTTGGATTTGTTTTATTCTTTTTGTTTTTAGGTTAAAATTTGTTGTTAGTCTCTGCATTTTGACAATATTTAAGATTTAGTCCTTATACTTAAAAGGTTAAAAATCAAATCCTCCTATTTTTTTATTTAAATATCTCAGTTCAGTCAATAAAATTGCAAGTCTTTTTTGTTAGAATTTGTTAACTTGGAATTTTGATTAGATTGTCTTTGTATGATGTGGAAGATGATTGACAAAAAATAAACATGAAAACAAATATAGTAAATTGAAAATTTTTGATAGAAACTACCATTGAGGATAATGATTGGACTAGTATATTTATTTCAAAAAGTTAGAGGACTGAATTCTTACTTTTAAAGTACAGGGATCAAATTTTAATTTGTATACAAGTATAAGGACTAATAGCATATTTTAAATAAAAATAATTACTTTTCATAAAATATATAAGCCTAAGCTCAATTAATTTCTTTGCTATTATAACATATCGAAAGACATAGATTTCAATGCGTTTAAACATGAAATTTCCTCCACTTAAGGAATTGATGAAGTTATAGGTAATTCGAAAATTGTATAAAATTAATTTCAAATATAAACAGTAGTTAGAATATTATAATTTAAACCTTGTCTCAAATTAATCATTAATTTACAAAAAAAAAATTGTGAAACTTTGAAATATTCTTATAGTTTTACTATTAAATAAAAATACATAATGATGTCAAATATTTTCAAAGTTAAATTATTTACGTCCAACTATAAATTTTAGCTAATAGATGCTGTTTTTTTTGTTATCGTTGTTGTTAATTGGCCATCGTTTTAAGGATTTTTTAGGGTTAAGGTTAGTTTTAAGGTTAAGGTTTTGGGTTTTAAAGTTTAAGGTTTTGATTGGGTTTAAGGTTTTGAGGGTGAAACCGTGAAAGTTTATAGGTAGATTTGAGGGGCCGAGGATGTGATAACGCGTCTCAGTACACATACATTTCATATGTCATGCCGGGGTAGGACCATTAACTCAGAAACTCATCCTATGGAAATCGGGTTCCGAGGTGATAGTGCTTGATACAGTCACGAGTCAAAGTCCCAGTTGACGATCGTTATGCGATCATAGGTTCGAGTATAACTGAGGGTCAATTGACGGTCATTATGTAGTCACGAGTTCAAGCTTTTTGGATACTTGCAAATGATGCCTTATATATATCACACATAAGATTGAGGTCATAATCATATGGAAAAACGAAAGGCTTTTTGGTGTAATCAACGTAAATTTTTTCTTTATTTCTAGGCAATCGGTATCTTTTACCTTTTATTTTTATTCAAAAGTTGACACTAAGGTGGACACAAGATGACTCTTATGTGGAGAGAGGATGTTCCAGCAGAGTAGAAGTCAAACTTGGGTTAGTGTGGCAGCGGTTGTAGTTATTAATAAATTGTTTAATAATGACAACCGTTGTTGCCCCAAAAGGAGCATCACCTTTACTCCACCATTATAGTCGTTGCCTATCTGAGAGTCCTTCTGCGTCCACGACAGTGCTGGCTTTCGAATAGAAAGGAAGGTTAAAGATATCAACTGCGTGAAAATAGAGAAAAATTACACCGATTATAGTCAAAAGCCCCATAGTTTTTTTCTATGATTATGCCCTCAAAATTCTGTATGGTATTTATAAGGCAACATCTCTAAGTATCCAAAAAGTTTAAGCTCGTGACCGCATAACGATTTTAAACTCGCTCCCAATTTATACTTCAATCCTTGACCTCATAACGACTGTTGACCGAGACATCTACATAGACTGTCACCCATGATTATATAAATCACCGTCACCTAGGAACCCGACTTCTACAGGATAAGTTTTTGAGGTAATGATCCCATCTCGAGACGATATATGAAATGTGTGTCTCAAAGTGATATCGCATCATCGACAACTCAAGAATACCTCAAACAGGAATAAATATTGTCAACGAAAATTTTGAACACTAAAGCAGGGAAGAAAACCAAGAAAGAAATATTGTAAAGTATAGGGATGATGGTAGGGAGAGATGATGGGTTTATGGATGATGGAGTATGGAGGGAAAGCCCTCCTTTTTTAGGCACGGGGGAGGGTGAGATTGAAAAGAAAAAATAACCTGTGGTTGAAAATGCGTCGCAAAAGAGACGATTTCATCGAATATCTAAAAGAGGTGCCTCAAATCTTACCCGATATTCTAGGGCTCAAGGCACATTGGCAGGCTTTGAATGGTGGTGGAAAGAAAGCATGTCTAGCTGGAAAGAAAGCACGTCCAGCTGGACGAGCTTTCTTGTTTACATGTTAGGGAAAGCGCAACTAGCTGGATGCGTTTTTTTTTTATATTTAATAGAAAGCGTGTCCAACTAGGTGCGTTTTCCCTGACATGTCAGCATGAAAGCTCGTCCAACTAGACGCGCATTCTGTCACCACCTTTCAAAGTCTGCCAAGGTGCCCTGCCCCCAAGAATCCCAGACACGTTTTCAAGTACACTGAAGACCCTTTCAAGCATGCATCTACTGAAATTGATTTTGTTGAAACGCATTTTCAAGCACAGAAGACCCTTTCATTATTATTATTCGATGAAAACACATATGCTGAAATGCATTTTCAAGCATGCCTTCCTTCCCGACTCATTCCTTTTTTCTATTAAACTACCAAAGTATTTAATACTAAGACACAAGCAAGTTTATTCATTTTTGAAGTGTTGCATTGTAAGTGTCGTCTCCTTTTTTTTTAGCCAACCATCTGTGGATTTTTTGTTTTAAATATTTATTTCATTTTTAATTGAAATGAGTTGACGAGTGAAAGCCGTAATTAATTACGATGGTCAAATTTGCAATACAGATTTAGGGTCGTATTTGGAAGAGCCCAGTTTGTGGACTTGACTTTCAATCATACCATTCAATTTTGTGAGCTAAGATAAAAAAATAGAGAAAAGATGGGGGTTTAAGTCGGGGAAGAATTTTGAGCTTGAAATGTAGATATTTGGCATCACTAGACCTTTGTAAGTATGAGTTATTTGATATGAAAGGTGAGTTAGAGCTAGAGGCGGTCATAGATTCTCACTGCTCAAGTGGAAATGCTATAATGGAGTTATATGTCGAGTTTGCTTAAGTTGATAGAGTTCGTCCATCTTCGACCAATGTTGTTGTAATGCAGGAACCAAAGTAGAAGCAGAAAGGCCTATGAAACGGTTGTGCGATGGGTTCATGCTTTATTACAAAGCTCTCATTATGATGTCTCTGAACCATTAATAATAAGACATTCTTCGACTTCAAGCACATATTTTAACTTCGACAGCCATTCCGTCTATCAGTTGAGGTATGAGCATAACCCAAACCTCGACACCCGGGAATGACATTCAGCAATACGTTCAATTTCAACTTCAGTGGTTTGATGTCCTAGGGCGAAAGCACTTATACCGGTATGCCATCAACCTACATTGGATGGCAATTCGATGTAGGTTTTGACCGTAACATGGGGTATAGAAGAACTGATGATTTACTTCCTACATTCGGGTTCGACGAATGTACATCGAACCCTTTGGTTGAAGATGAAAATAAAGATACAGCTGAGGAAAAAGATGCATACGCGGACGAAGGGGCAGTGAATGTTGTTCACGAATCTAAATCTAACTCCGATCCAATTCGGTAGTCTGAGCCGGATGGTTCAGAAGTAGCATTTTTTTTTGAACCGGAATAGGTTCCAATTGAGCCAGAACCTTGTGGTTCTGACGATGACAATTTCAACAATGCTCCAGATCTAGATATGTGGTTCAGGGCATATAAACCTCCACCCAATGTCGACCTCTCCATTGAGGGTGGTTTAAAGTTCCCACAGCTCTCGCACAAAAGACCTGACCATGCAAGTTCTTCGTCAAATGTCTGGGTATTAGAAGTTGGAATAGAGTATCCCTCAAAAGATGTTTTTCTTGTTGCACTGAAACGGTACAACTTAAAGAACAACGTGAACTATCATGTTATAAAATCTCATTTGAAGAAATTCGAAGGAAAGTGTGCGATGCATGACCAGAGGTGCCAATGAAAATCATGGCATCTTTTTGGAAAAAGACGACTTGTGGATAAAAAAGAAGTATAGTAGTCCAAATACTTGTGTTGTAACAGGTGCGCGATGAGATCACTCGATATTTCTATGTAGCCTGACTAGGGTCTTCATTTTTGTCAGTAACATAACTTTGACTACTCATTTCTAGGTATAAGTCAATATCATCCGAGGCTAGACTCAGACATAATAGTTGACATAATTCTACCTATGGTGAAAGTGAGTCCTAAAATTCTTGTACCGGTGTTGATTGCCAATATCTGTAGTTAGTATAATTGCACGTCATCATACTACAAGGCATGGGTTACAAAACAAAAGGCTATGGATAAGTTGCATCATGGGTGGGACATGTCGTATAATGATTTGTGGCAATGGTATCAGGTACTAGATCGGTACGTACCATGTTCCGTAATCCATCTAGAAATACACCCAGTGTACTTTCACGATCGTCTGGTCCATGGAAAAAGAGATTTCCATCGATTTTTTTGGACTTTTGATCAATATAGGAAAGTTTTTCAGCACTGCAAGCTTTTGGTACAAATTGATAACACCTGGTTGTACGGGAGGTATAAACATCGATTGTTGATGACCATCGTCTAGGATGGTAATAGAAAGATTCTGTCGATAACGTTTGCAATAACTCAGAGAGAAAAGGCAGACAATTGAGATTTCTTCCTTAGTCGGTTGCGTTGTCAAGTTTGCCCTCAGCTTGACATATGTGTCATTTTTAATAGGAGACCCGTAATCTTGGTCGTTATCGAACGACATGGTAGCCTTTGGGATCGCACACACCCTAGGTATTGTATACGACATGTCAGCTCCAACTACCATTCAAAATGGCCTTCGAAAAATAAGCGAGATCAAGTCATTAACATGGGTATGTAGTTGCTATTATTTCCATAATCATGTTATACCATAGTTTTTTTCATTGTTTGCATTCATGGGTATACTTTTCTCGATAGGGTATGAGCTCATCCAACATTGTTTCCAGAAATGTTAGATAACTTACGCGCCATAAACAACTACGATGTGGCGTACCTCGCTAACATACCCTTTGAACAGTGGATACAATCATATGACAGGGGGTCTACATACGGGCACATGACAAAAAATGTAAGGGAATGCATCAATTCCATACTGAAGGGGACGCGTCATTTGTCGATAACCTCGGTTGTCAAAGAAATATACTTTTTCTTGGTAGCTTTATTTCTAAAGTAAGTTGAGACATATGCTGGACAGATGGCGAACGGTCATGTTTGGTACGAGGATCTCATGAAAGAAGTGACACAAAATGCAAAGAGAGCAAACACTATATATGTAGTGTGTCACTCGCATACAAACCTAGAATTTCGGGCCACAAAGTATGCTAGACCCGACCAAGATATGTCAGGGGTAGCATACCGTGTTGCCCTAACAGAAGGGATATGCGATTGTGGGAGATCCCAAGCACTTCAATTTTCATGTGCACATGCAATTGTTGCATATGTGAATGCACGAATACAATACACCTCTTATATTAACGATGTGTACAAACTGGAATTCATGCACAATGTATGGAGATCTAAATTCCTACTCGTCCCAGATGAGAGTATGTGGTCGCCAGTGTCCAACGCTCCATTCGAGTTGACATCGGATATCAACTTGTGTCACCTCCTAAATGATCGTTTGAATTCTACTTGAATATGCACCAATATAGATCTTCGGGAGAGAGACAATCAATAAAGGTTATGTGACTATTGTAGAACTAAAGGCATACAAAGGCAACATGTCAACATTTGAGAGATGTATTGAGGACAACACATCGCTAACATATTTTATTGTACAAAAATTGATTATAATGCTTTTTTTATACAAAATCTGTTCTGTAACACCCTTTACCCGATCTGGTCGCAAAACCCGAGTAATAGAATGCTACGAACATAGTTTTAACAATTACATGCAATTTATTTATCAAAATCTCAAATAAATATCTATTCATCACATATGAGCAACTATATCATGCTATTCAATCTATTTCGGGTTTATATCGAGTATACAAAAGCTTAAAAATAATTTGGTATTAAACAAGGATAAATTTGAATAAAAAACAAAAAAATTAAGAAAATTCTAAAAAAATGGTGACACGACCATGTCTCCTGACCGTGTGAAATGGTCCAAGCCGTGTGGGTTAAAAGTATGAATATTCAAAAATACGTCACATGACCATGTCTCTGGGCCGTGTAACAAATTGTGGCCGTTTGCACTAAAAATCAACCAAAACCTATAGGCCATACAATCGTTTCTTAAGTCATGTAGGGCACACGATCGTGTGTCAGGCCGTGTGTTCCTGAAAAATACCTTTCAATTCAATCCATTCAACCTACATTCACTTAAGCAACAAAAAACCATTTAATCACATCCAAACCAATTCAAAAGTATCAAATTAAAACCAAAATCATCATTTATAACAACCAACTTATGTGCCTAACCAATATGTCGCAATTGGCACCTCAATCAATAATCCAAAATAAACTAAAACATTATGTGCATACCATTTCAATATGCCCTCCAAGGCACCTCAAACTATAATTCAATTAACACCAAACTAACCATTTGAAACAATCTCAAATTTACTCCTATTCAACTTCATTCCAATACACCAAAACTACCAAACCATTTCAAGCATAATATAGGCATAAGAGTCACTTTTTTGCATATCTATACCTAATAGATTGTTTGGTCATATTACACTTTTTACTTTCAGCTTTTCATAGAAATTGTGTGATGGATAATAAAATTACCTCATTCACTATTTTTTTTGTCATGGTGAAATAATGAATAAGGCTAAACCAGGTGTAATAATTTACCTATCAATATTTATAAAATTATCATTAAATATTTCATATTAAATATTATTATATATTGAAAATTCCATACAATATAGATTAGAATTTAACAAAGAGAATTATGAGTTGCAACACAAATATTAAAAAAATTGATCATATTTTATTGATATCGATTATATTTGCATCACAAAAAGTAAATGAAAAATAAATCATCAATGTCATTAGGCCTAATATATGCTACAAGGTGATGGCTGACGGTTGCGAGTAGGATTTCTACGTACAACTTGAGGTGTCAACTCCTCTTCTTGGTTGTAATTATCGTCATCGTCTTCTTCATCTTCACCTCGACCCTCTTCTTAATCTTCATCTCCACCCCTATTTTCGTCTTCGTTAGGCCTAATATGAAAAATAAATCATCGACGTCGTTAGGCTTAATATGTGCTACAAGGCGGTGGCTGGCGGTTGCAAGTAGGATTTCTACGTACAACTTGAGGTGTCAACTCCTCCTCTTGGTCGTAATCATCGTCATCGTCTTCTTCATCTTCACCTCGACCCTCTTCTTCATCTTCATCTTCATCTCCACCCCTATCTTCGTCTTCGTCTCCATCTCCTTCTTCTGTGGTTAAGTGCGATGTCATCCTAGCCTCCCACTGTGTGTCCTCCATTCTATGAGAATGTGGTTGCGATGATGAGCCACCTTGACAAAAAAATGACATGGTCGGTGTTTGTGACACTATCGGTGAATAATCGTATGATGTCACAAAACCTAGTTGCGCATAATATTCAGGAATCGTTATTGTTGACAAATACGTTAGCATTGATGTCGACATTGATATTGCCATTTTTGTCAACATTGGTGTTGGCATTTGTGTCGGAATTGGGGCATAATATGTTGGGGACGGAGGTGCCATGAAATACACACCTGTAGGAGGTGTAGATGCAAGATGCTGCAATGATGCATAGTGTGGTGTATAATGTGATGTTTGTGTAAATACATAGGGTTAGTGAAAGGAACATGAATATATGAAGGGAACTAATCGGGATGTGATGTAGACATCGGTGCCCCTTGTTGGGTTAGGGCTGATGACGAACTCTTACAACACTTGCTCCAAACCAACGATGTTGGGATGGTCGTCGTGGCCTCTTTGGACGAATTTACCTACTCCTTACCTCCATCGGCAATAGATATGGCTTGTCAGTGAGTCTAAATCATGGCATGTACTCCATAGAGGTCATTATGTCCGGTGTGAAAAAAAGGTTCGCAAATAGGTATCAAATTTATCCTATGTTCTCAAATGTCGATATACTCATTGTGAAATTCTCACCAATTTTCGTCAGTTTCCCCCCGCAAATCAAGCTTGTGCAGTGTTTTGATGTCTTGCGGTACCAACGAAATATTTTACCTCCACTCGAATTGTTGCATCACTCGATCTAATTCGTGCATCTCTACCATCGCGTAAACTATCAATGGCACCTTCATGTCCCACATACTTCAAATGGCCAAAAATTTGGGCCGAATGCATTTTATGATATCCGGATTGGCATGTGGCATCCATTCAAACTGTAGTGCAAAATTATAAATTTTGCTATCTACAAAATTTGAAATTCGAAATTATTGCATAATTATTATAGGTTTCAAAAATTCAATAACTAACATCGGCTTCCGTGTGTTAATCTAACAACAGTCGGATATCTTTGAGTTGTTCCGGTAGTCCCATATAACTCAGCTCATGGTTTCACCTACTCCAGTAATATGTTAATTCAAACATATAATAAAAAAATAACATTTACCTTGTCAAATGAATTTACATTGTAACACCCCTTACCCGTATTCAACGCCGGAATAGGGTACGAGGCATTACCGGAATTACAAATTTATTTACCAGACATTTTATTTCATTTTTTTTTTATATTTGAAACCAATCAAAATCAAACATATTGTCCCTTAAACATATTTATTTTTCTCGTCATGTCTTACTTAAATTTATTACTCGTCTCAACATACTTAATTACCTTGTATTAACATATTAAAGATAATCACATATTTACATATCATGATAAATATCATTCACTTGTCTCTTCGTCATAAACATAAATCAGTTAATTCATCATATCAATATTTCATGTACCATCAACTCATATTTCCTTATATCACATAATTAAATTACACGAACTTATCTGGCTAAATTTGTAGAAATATCAAGATTCAGGGGCATTTTAGAAATTTTCTATTTTCATCGATTTTTCAGCCGATCTTAATCTAAATTAATAATTTCATTCAATTTTGAAATTTTAAATAAAAAATAATCTATTTCATGCAAATCGATCATTTCCAACATTTTTTTTACAAAACTAATCATAAAATTTTACTTTTATTCAATTTAGTCCCTGAGCCTAAAACATTACAAATTAGCCATGCTAGTTGAATATTCATACATATTTTCCTCCTCCTCCTCTCCATTCCACATCCTTAATCTATATAACATGCTATAAGTAACATTATCAATAATTTCACTAATTACTCATATGTATATTCAAAACTGTCCATTTGAGTCATAGTTACTAAATTATTTATATCTTGAGCTACAGAACTCAAAATTAAGATCCGCTAATTTTATTTGAAACTAGACTCACATATCTTCTTACTACAATTTTTTCAGAATTTTTGGTGTGGCCAATTAGTACAGTTTATTAGTTAAGTTCTCCCCTATTACACAGTCCGATGGCTCTGACCTTTATTCACTAAAAATCAATTATCTCATAGTTCGATTTTCATAATCGTGTTTCTGATCATTTATAATGAAAATAGACTCACTAAGGAATACAAACATATAAATTATAACTCATAATTCTTTTTCTACAATTTTTAGTGAATTTCTAAAGTAAGAACATGGGATCACGAAGTTATTCTAAACCAGTCTTACAAAAATTTAAATATCTCAATATGTAGACTTCCTTTATTTTCTCTGTTTCTTTTATATGAAAATAGACTCAACAAGCTTTAATTCTATATCTCACTAAACTTCTAATTCAATTTCTACCATTTTTGGTGATTTTTCAAATTTAGACAACAGCTGCTGTCCAAAACTGTTTTAGTGTAACATGTTGATTCCTATTTTGCCCCAAATTCCACAAGTCATACAATTCAATCCTTACTCAATTAACCCATCAATTGAGATAATTTTCTCGTTTAATACTTTTCTCTATCATTTTAAACTACTTCATAACCTTTAAAAATCAGAATTTTAACACTAGGCCTTAATTTCAACTCTTTCACAATTAGGTCCTAAAACCAATTTCCATCAATTTTACTTGATAAAATCATCATATAACAAAATTAAAGCTTAAATTCAATATTTATTCATCATATTCTTCCATCACTAACCCACATCAACTTTAAAAATTAGCCATAGAATAAAAACTAATGAATTAATAAGTTGGACCCAATTGTAAAAATCTAAATACATAGAAATTTCAAGGAGAAAGCAAGAATTAAACTTACATGAAGCCAGAGTATGAAAACCAGCTTAAGCCCTCTTCCATGGTTGTTTTTCAGCTGATGAAAATGAAGAGAAATGAAGAAAAACTCTAAATATTCCAATTTAATCCCCTTTTTATTTAGCTAATTTTGGCAATTTTTCCAATTTGCCCCTTTTCTTCTTTCTCTTCTCTTTTTCTTTCTTTCCTTCCCCTGCTCTCTGCTTCGTTTGGGTTTTCTTTTTCTATTTCCCTTCCTTTTGTTTTACCTATTTATATAATAATATAATATAATATAATAATATAATATAATATAATATAATATTCTTAATTTATTAAGTAATCATATATATATATTTTAATCATAAAAATCTTTGATATTTTTATGTGTATGCCGCCTCAACTATAGAGAATGACATAATTTCCTTTTTAGTCCCTTTAGCTTTTCTTTAATCTATAATTAAACTTTTACCTCTATTGCAATTTAATCCTTTTTTTCTTAATTTCTCCTAATTAAGTCAAATTCACCTAATCAACATTTAATTAAACACACAACTAACTTCATAAATATTTATAAAAATATTTACACCTCAATTTATAATATCGAGGTCTAGATACCTCGTTTTCGACCCAATTTATCTTTTTAAATCACAAAATTTACTATTTCAAAAATATTTCTAAAATCACACTTAACTTATAATTATTGATTAACAAAGTTTTCTAACTTTTTCGTCAGATTTAGTGATCTCGAATTACTGTTCCGACACTACTGAAATTGGACTGTTACATACATTGTCACTAATGGGAGTGTATATGGGTTGTCCACTCGGGGACGTAAAAATGATAGTCGCCACCACACCCATGATTGCAATAGGAGCAGGCAACTATCGATTGACATCTTATTCGGTTTCGTCGCCCGACACAACTCCTTGTACAATATGGCCAGCATGACTGATCCCCAACTCAATTGACCACATTTTTTGAAGTTGGTGAGTTGTATTAGTCACCTTATGTGTACCAAATTACGAGATTTATCAAGCATTAGAAAACCCCCGATTAACTTCAAGATGAATGCTCGGACGTATTGTTCTTTGACAATGTTAGTCGCTTTCGAAGGAATATTTTTGAAATTATCTTGCAACCATCTCATCTCTATCCGACCACCTTGAAACTTATTCGGTATCTTTCCAAAAAATGCCTTGCAAAGGTCTTCTTTACCAGGAATGACTAGTGGCCCCGTAATAACTGGCCCATCCACAAGTATATCGAGTTGTAAAGCTACGTCCTCGAGTGAAATTGTACACTCACTGCATGGTAGATGAAATGTGTGTGTCTCGAGTCTCCATCTTTCCACCAATGCGCTGATAAGTGTAGGATTCAATTTACAGCCCAAGCATACGAGACGCATGTAAGACTTTTGCATCTTGCAAATAACCACAAATTTCACTTAGTAGGCTTTTTGATAAATTGTGTATGAACCCCTCCAAAATATGATCATCCGCCTATTTATATCAACAAAATAAAATAATTTAAAAAATTTTAAAAACTTTAAAATTAACTTAATTAAAAATAATAAAATTTAAAATTTTTCCTTACTATTATTGATTTTGAGCGGCGAAAATATGCTTGTTGCTGAAACAAATAAGAGAACTTGCCAACATGAAAATTTAATTGAAACAAATAATTTACAAAATAATAAAACAAAACTATAATATTTTTATACAAATGTATTGGAAAATTTCGAACAAATCTTGAGAGAATAGAAAGTTGGACTTGAGTGAAAAAAAAAAAACAAAAAATGACTTTATATTTATAGAAAATTAAAGTTACCTTTGGGCTATTTAAAAATTTTACCGTTGGCACCGTTGGGGAAATGACAGTTGGAGGAAAGTGCGCCCAGCTAGATGCGCTTTCATACTTTCTCTACAAAATTGACCTATTTCCTTAAATCTTAAAAAAAATGACCTATTTGACCAATTTTAAAAAAATGACCTATTTGACCAATTTTAAAAAATTCTGACATATATTACATATTTAGCCATAAATTTCCATACATTCGAGGAAAATGTAGGAAGTCATATTTCAATATAAAAAAAAATTGGTTTAATTTGCTAAAATTGATATTTTCGCAATGCAGCTACAAAAAAAAAATTATTTTGATGAAAATCTCTTTTAATAGACAAAAGAATTATGTTTAAAACTGACCATAGGTCAAGCCGGGTTGGGATTTGGTCAATGCAAAATTTTAAATCTTCTTTTTATGTCTAGGCCCAGTCCGACCCAAAAAATGGACTTTAATTTTTACTCAAACCCATTTCATATTAAAAATGCTAAACTCGAGCTTAACCCCACTAGATTGTAATAATTTTTTAGAGTATTTTTTATTATATAAAAACATATTTAAGAAATACAATAGATCAAATACACAAAAATATTAAAATAAATTTTCCCAAAAAATTGAAAATACAAAAAAAAAATGCATGTGATTCAGGTCAAGCTAGACTGAACTCGAGCCAAAAACCTTCTACCCAAGTTTAGAAAATGAACCTTATTTTTTTTTCTAAGCTCATTTTTCAAATCTATATTTTACCCAAACCTCTCACTTTTTGAGAGAACCTTCTGACATAGACGAGTGACTCGACCCATGATTATGTCTTATTATGTTATCAAAATTTTAAAAATTTTGGCATTTTAAATTGTTTGAATGATTTTATATAAAAAAGTTACTTTTTATCAATAAGTATTGAATGCGGTGGTAAATATACGTGATCATGGGCCGAACCAAGCTAAGTGAATGTTTATTATCTTGACAACTTATACAACAAGTGAATTCAAGCTCTAACACCTGATCATGGATCGAGCTAAGCCAAGTTCGGGTTGAAACAAAATTTTAGACACATTTTCTAAGCTCGAGCCCAACCCAAAAAATAGATCTAAAATTTTGTCCAAGCCAAGCCAATATTAGAAATGCTAAACCCGAGCCTAACCCGACTCAACCATAATAAATTTTTTATATAAAAACAAATTAAAAAAATTAAAATATCAAATACACTAAAAATATTAAAATAAATGTTCCCCAACAAATTGAAAAAAAAAGTATAGCATGTGATTTGGGCTAGGCCCAGGCCAAAAAGAAATTTGCCCAATACCTGGCCCATTTTCTAAGCCTATATTTTTGCCTAAACCCTCCCAATTTTCGGCTATCATTTGAGTTTGGACAAGTTACCCGGTCCATGATCAGGTCTAATGGTAAACCACATTGCATTTCCAAAGAAAAAACTTCAAACCTTGAATACAAAACCAACCACAAACCCTAAAAGGGTCTTCATAGACCATCAAAACTGATATGGAAAATACCTTAATTATACCATAAATGAAAAATCAATCCTTTTACTTAATATCAGTGTGAACATCCCCCAAAGCAATTATTTGCCTCCTAGATCAGAATGGAAGTGATATATAAGCAAATCATGCCTCAAGCACCAAAGCGGATATGATAAACCACAGCTAGATTAGACACCACCTTAAACCTCAAAAGGATACCAACATTTATCACCAAGAAATGCAGTAAGAATATGATATAGCACACATTAACATGCTTCAGGTACCTACATTTGATCAATCACAACGCCCTTTCAGCAATCCCCTCGTCATTCTTTATGCATTTTGTCAAATTTCAACAGAGTTTCAAGTTATGGTGTAGCTTACTTTTCTAGTTAAGAGCTATTGAAAACCACTAGCAAAGTAAGATTGTTACAAGTTTTCACTTGTCTGCTTCTATTTCAGTTTAGGAAATGGACTTCTTTCACAACAATCTCTGCTAGTCATCAAACAGCAGGTCTTATCAAGCCAGAGGAAGGGATATCCAACAGGGGGTATAGGGTGGATTGCAAATAACTTAAAACAAACCTAACAGGATACTAGTGACTATGCACTCAAGGCAAATACATCTCTGTTTTTGCCACACTCAACAAATACAAATTCAATCAAAGGCAAGTTGTAAGTTGCATTTGGTTCTCAAAATGATTAAGAAGAAGAAATACACCTAAGACTTAATGAACTTTCAGTTGTTTTTCTTTTTCTTAGCAACGTACTCAACGTCTGGAAGCCTTTGCAAAATCCTCAATAAACGTAAGAATCTACACCACATGACATTGAGAAACTAGTAAGATACTTATCCTAACCATTCATTACCTTTACATATGCCTCTGATTCTCAGGATAGCCTACTAGACCTTGAAATGAAACAAAAGGCTGCCAACATCAATTACACCACAAAATGAGATAGCAAGAATAAAATTTTAGTCAACCTTCTGGAGCACAAGATCAAACAATAAGCTAAAGAGTTCTCAAATCATTCACTTGTGTTCTGCATAGTGTGAATTTAGAACTGCAAAGTAATCATCAAACTAATATACCATATGTCAAGCAGTTATAAGTTAAAGCAACATCAACTTCAACACTACCAGAACTACCAGCACATGGAACTCCATGAACGTCAAGGAGCAACAGTAAGATTCTGAGATACCTAAACAACAAAAACACATGCCATTCAGCAATTACAATTCCCAAGCATTGAAACATTTATTCCTAGTAAAGCGATTTTATCGACGGCATTTTCAACTATAATAATATGAGCACAATACACCCCCTAAAAAGCATGCATTAAAGCTAGTTCCTGCTTTGTTAATAACCATGGATAGATTTCTTTCATTATAAATTAGAAACATACTTCCTTCAACATTACAAACAGCATCCAAAAAGCCCAAAACCCACCTTTCAATCGGTCATCTAAAACAACAAAATTGCTAAAATGCCTCAAAATCAATCACTTATCAACTTCATTTTCAACCTTCTTTTTCTTCCGTGGCTCTGAAGAAGCATTATTTTCAATTCCCTCCTCAATATCTCTACTCTTCCTTTTCTTCTTTTTCTTCTCCCCTTCCCTCTCTTCCTCGTCCATCATTTCACCTTTCTCAATGTTAACCCCATTTTCCTCCAAAGTTTCAACCTTTCTGCCACTTTTCTCCTTCTTATGCTTCTTTACCGTTTTGTCCTCATCTTCCCCAAAGTTACTCTCATTATTTTCCTTCCCTCTCTTGCTTTCTCCGTCTTCAATTACAATTTTCCCCCCAACATCAATATCCTCGCCCTTCGCTTTCTTCTTCTTGTTCCTCTGTTTTTTCCTCTCACCGTCTCTGTACCCGTGACCCGCCTCCTGACTCAGCTCCACATCTTCACGAGCCGAGTTGAATTCACTCGGTTCTAGGCTCGACTCACGAGCACCGTCCACTGTGGTCTCGGACTTTGACTTCTTGTGCTTGTGGTCTGATCTCGACGGTTTTCGAAGCTCTTTGTGCAATTGTTTGAGCTCACTGAATGAAGCGGAGGCGCGTCGAAGGTATGCGCTGATTGCTTGCGACGCGCCGTTGTCTGTGGCGGCGAAGTTGGCGATGATTTTGGCTGCCTTGGAAACGGAAACCGGAGTTGAAGAGAGGATCTTGCCGGTTACCGTCTTCATTAGTATTAGGGATTTTCGGAGAACTGAAATCCCTAGGGTTTTAACGATCAATCTATTTTATGCTCTAGGGTTTTTCGTTCGCGGGTTAATAACATTATTAACAAACGTGATAATAAAGCTTTGACTAAACTACAAATTTAGTCATTTATGTTTGTTTGAATTACATTTTGGTCACTAACTTTTTAGAAGTTATTAGATTGCTCTTAACGTTATTGATTTGTTACCTTATGGTTATTGATCATTAAATGCATTAATGACCTAAGAAGGTGCATTAATGACCTAAGTAGGTGCCGAACATTAATATAATAATTTCAGATAAAAATTTTAGTTTAAATTGTAGAACTAATCTTAATATTTTTTCTTTTTGAGTAATTTAATTATTTTTCTTTGACTCTTTTAATCACCAACATCTCAATCGCAGAAGCAAAAATTTTGAGCATTAATGACATTACTAGATATTATAAAGGAAGAAGAAAGAAACTAAAATAAAGACAAAAAAGATAGAAAAAATAATTTTAAAAAATATTTTTTAAGTTTATATGATATGGCGGTTTATTATTTACTATAATTTTTCAATGGATATGAATATAATGTTTTGGTGTAAAATGAATACCAATTGAATAGTTTATGTACCACTCGTGATAAAAAAAGTTTAGGTACCAACTTGGGCAAAAAGAAATAACTTATATGCTAATTTGTGGGTTGACCTTTTTTAAAATAGATTAAAAATTTAATTAATGGTTTCATTGACAGAGATACCAACTTGAAGAAAAAAAGTAATTTAGATACCACTTGTGATAAAAAAAGGTTTAAGTGCCAAAATAGAAAAAATGGTACAATTTAAGTACCAATTTGTTAATTAAACAAAATAATAATATTTCGTATATTTTTTATTGAAATATTATAAAATTAATTACTCTAAACTAATTTAAATGCATATATTTTACTTTACCTTTATTTTTTAAATAGACATTTAATTTTTCAAAAAAACCATATTTCTATTTTTTGAGAAAATACTAAATACTCTAATATTAAATTCAACTTTTCAAAAAATAATTAAGCGATTCTTAATTTGATTGGTGGTTGATTACATTTAAACATATTTATTTAAATTTTCGAGCGATACCCTAGTTTTCCGAAACAGTTTGACAAATCAATTTATTAACAAATAAATTAAAAAAAAAAACTAAATAAAGGCCGTTCCTTTCCCTCTTCCACTCCCCCAGTACTTAGTCTAAAACCCTCCCTTTTTCCGTCCTCTAAAACCCCTTTGTTTCACTTTTTATTAATTTATTTGTTGTTGATTGAAGAAGATGCAGCAAAGATCACAAGATATTGTGTTTACAAAACGGCCGTACATCGAAGATGTCGGACCACGAAGAATGTGAGTCCCTCGGTTTTTTTTATTTATTGTTTTTTCGTTTTGTGTTTAATTATATTTTGAATTTACTCATGCCTTTTTTATTATTTATAATTCCATTGATATGTATGCAGTAAAAGCATCAAATTCTCTATGTTTTCGGACTCAGAGATAGCCAAAGCTGCCGAAGTTCAAGTATATAAGGGTGTTTACTATGATCCTCAAAGCCGCCCCATTGAAGGCGGCTTATTGGATCCTCGAATGGTACTCAAAACGTACTTTTGTTATATCAATTTATTATTTCTTTTACGTGATTTAGTTTTTTTTTTTTAGTGAAGTTTGTGATTTTACTTTTTTGCTTTATGGGTGTTTTAAGGGTCCTCCAAATAAGTCCGGCAAATGCGCAACCTGCGATGGAAGTTTCGGGGACTGTCCAGGGCATTACGGATACTTACCTCTTGTCCTCCCTGTTTATAATGTTGGGTATTTAAGTACAATTTTAGACATTTTAAAGTGCATTTGTAAGGTAATTTATAAACATGACCTGATTTTTTTTTTAAATTTTGATTTAATTGAACTGAAGCACAGTCTTGATCCATGTTTCTTTTTTTATTCTCGGTTTTCTGTTTACAGTCTTGTTCTCGTATTCTTTTGGATGATAAATTAGCCAAAGATTATCTGAAAAGGATGAGAGCTCCAAAGACTGAACCATTAAAGAAGGCTGAGATAATGAAAAGTGTAGTAAAGAAATGTACTGCTATGGCTGGTGGTAAAGCTGTGAAGTGCTCGAGATGTGGATATCTAAATGGTTTGGATTCTATATTTATCTTGTACTTAAATATAATTTTTTGACATGATGTGTGCATCATCTTTTTGAGTAAAAAACAAAAAAAAAAAGGCTCATGTTGGTTACAGTAATTGCTAGATAGGGTTTTCTTGATGTTATTTTGTTTGTCTAGTTCGTTTTCTGCTGTTCTCATTGAATGTGTCTTTCTGCACTGTGTGATAATTGATGTGAGATTCTAAGCTGGATATGCTAATTGTTTGTCTAGTTCGTAATTGATAGATAGGGTTTTATGATTGTATGAAATGAAACCAGGTAGGAATTACTTTTCCTTTTATTGGTTTTTTAGGTACAGTGAAGAAGGCTCCAAAGATGATAGGGGTTTTTCATGATCGTTCAAAAGTTAATGACAACAGTTTGGAAGAATTGAAATCTGCAATTTCACACACAAAAGAGTCCAAGTCGTCCATCAACACTTCTTCTGTTCTGAACCCCGTCAAAGTGCTTTCGCTTTTTAAGAGGATGACTGATGTGGTAAAGCGTATGCCTTCTTTTTTCCATTGCACTTATCACATGTTGGAGCAAGCATGTTAAACAAACAAATAAATAGATAAAGAAAATTTTCTTTTCTGTTCTTTTATAAATTTTCGTCACTCGGGCTTTTTCAATAACACGAGATGTTCTGTATTTCATTGTCCACAGGACTGTGAGTTGCTTTATCTTTCTGATAGACCTGAGAAGTTCATTATTACGAATATTGCTGTGCCACCTACAGCTATCCGACCTTCAGTCCCCGTGGATGGGTCACAGAGGTTCCAATAGAAAATATCTCACTCTATTTTATACTATGCATTCTCCATTTTGTTTAGTGGATATCAGGTTTTTCTCTGCTAGTTGCTAGTAGTAGAGGTTATAAAAGTATAATAATTTTCACAATTCTCCTCTTTCCATGTTGCAGCAATGAAAATGACATTACTGAGAGGTTGAAAAGAATTATTCAGGCAAATAGTAGCCTTCGTCAGCAATTAGTAGATTCAAATGCTGCATTTCATTGTCTGGTATGAAAATACATACTGGCACCTAATATGTACCTGCAGGAATTTAGGTCATTGTTGAATCTGTTATTACTATATTATTTGTATTTATGGAGGTTGATTGGGTCTTGGGATACACAACATGAGGGAGTTCTATTCACCTACCATCTCGCCTTGAAGAGGGAAGGCCCGAGCTTTAAATATTGAAGTGTCTATTTCTTGATTGTTTGAATGATTAAAGTTGTTTTAGAAAAATGCAAGACTGTTTGGATACCACCATGATTAAAGCTATCTAAGTTAGAGAGTGCTGATGCTACCACAATCACTAGTACATTCTTTAGCTTCAGTTTTTGTTGGTGAGAGTATGAGGTTGCTTTTAACTGATGCCTGGAGAGAGACTTTAATGATCAATAATAAAAAGGCGATATAGGACTAGAAGAGGTATGTTCTCAAGTCTCTTGTTAGAGTAGGAATGCTGAATGCCAGAGTTGATGTGGTAAAATTGCATGTGGCTATTGCAGATATTTTTTTCTTTCTCTTTGAATATCATTTACATTGTCTCATGTTGAAGATTTTACTTTAGAATGGCTGGGATTTGCTTCAAGTAGATGTTGCACAATACATCAATAGTGATGTTCGTGGTGTTCCTACTGAACTGCAACTGACAAGACAACTGAGTGGCTTTCTTCAGCGCCTAAAAGGGAAGCAGGGACGGTTTCGTGGGAACTTATCTGGAAAACGTGTTGAATTTACTGGTCGGACTGTTATATCACCTGACCCCAATCTGAAAATCACTGAGGTCTGGTTCCTAGTAAGGTTTAAGCAAGTTTTAGGATTTTGATATCTTGGTTCCCTGATGGTGTACTTGTTCAGGTGGCTATTCCAATCCATATGGCTCGGATTTTAAGTTATCCAGAACGTGTTTCCAGTCACAATATAGAGAAGCTAAGGCAGTGTGTTCGTAATGGCCCATCCAAATACCCTGGTGCAGTGAAGGTCAGATATCCCGATGGTTCTGCGAGGTGCATCACTCTTGCATCTTCTTACTTTTATCCTTATTTTGATATTCAGAATCGTTTCTTTGCCAATGACGTGGGATTACTGTTTAATTTTACAGGCTATTGATAGGTGATTATAGAAAGCGTCTTGCTGATGAACTAAAGTTTGGTTGTATTGTTGACCGCCATTTAGAAGATGGAGATATCGTTCTTTTCAATAGACAGCCAAGCTTGCATAGAATGTCTATCATGTGCCATAGGGTAATTATTAGTTGGGGACATACTAAATTGCAGTATGCAGTCGTACTTTTTTCTCTTTATCCAGCTGTTGCTTGATCATATTTTTCATGCCATGAATGCAGGCAAGAATAATGCCGTGGAGAACGTTACGATTCAATGAATCTGTTTGTAACCCATATAATGCTGATTTTGATGGTGATGAAATGAACATGCATGTCCCACAAACAGAAGAGGCTCGGACAGAGGCACTCATGTTGATGGGGGTAAATTCTTTAATGTTATACCATCTTCAAAATTGTACCTGTGGGTTTGTCATGTGCACTTTGTTTTTATAATTCCCACAACTTTTCAAATGGGTGTGAATTTTTTATCTTTAACATTTTTCCTAAATGTTGAACCGCAATATAGCAGTAATGCTAATGGTTTGATATGAAATGTATTGAGATATAAACCCCTAAACCCTAGAACTGCTACTTAACACTTTTTCCTGTTGTTTTAGATAAATCTGGAAATTTCTTCATCTGACATATTGTGCTTGTATCTAGGTGCAAAATAATTTGTGCACGCCAAAAAATGGAGAAGTTTTGGTTGCTTCCACTCAAGATTTTTTAACATCTTCCTTCCTTATTACTAGGAGAGATACTTTTTATGACCGTGCAACTTTTTCTCTGATATGTTCCTACATGGGTGATGCAATGGATCTTATAGATTTGCCCACTCCAACATTACTTAAGGTAAAATCTAATGTCCTTTTTAGTACTTTTTTGCCTATATGTTCTTCTATTCATTCTTGACACTAGTCTTTGTGCCATAGCCTGTAGAGCTTTGGACCGGTAAGCAATTGTTCAATGTTCTATTACGCCCACATGCAAGTGTGAGAGTTTACTTGAATCTTACCGTTAAGGAGAGAAACTACTCAAGGAAGATCGCCAAAAGGATTGGTGATAAAGAAATAGAAGTAGAAACAATGTGCCCTAATGATGGATTTGTCTATATTCGGAATAGTGAACTTATATGTGGGCAATTGGGGAAGGCTACTTTAGGTGAGTCTTGCTTTATTTCTTAATTTTTACTATGTATACTGTTTTTTTTTTTTTAAATTTTTTCAAATCAATTGTTGTGTTGTTTTATGTATGATTCTTATTTGTTTGGTTCTCCATTGATTCATGGAAAAGTGTATTGTTGAAAAACTTCTTAGATTAATTTAATAATGATTGGACTTGATGAATTTCAACTGCATCTAGTCTTTTTAGGGTGAGACAAGATCTGTTGTGTGGTAATTTGAGGATTAGTGATAAAAGTTTAGACCTACTTTTTGTAGGGTAAAATGAAGAGAATATACTTCTTGTTAGTCATTCTTTACAGCATATTTTCATTTGGACTTTGCACTTTATGAGTTCTTATTACTCCCCATTTGCCACAATTTCATTGTTCCTAAACCTTAAGGAAGCCTGTTGCACACACTAGTAGCTGCCCATTGGTGTCACAGAGCTAGTTCTAATCTACCCTTTTTTACTTTCTTCTGCTGTTTCGTGGTTTCCTGTGATTACTTTCTGTATGAAATATTTAAAATAAGTGTCATTGGTTTACAGCATTAATTAATGGGGCGAACTTAGGTTTATAACAAATTGCTTTAGGCTAGACATGGTATTAACCTGTTTTATGAGTCCCCTTCCTATTATGGGTTTATATTAGGTTGCAAAATTCACAGTAAGTTGAAGTCTTCTCCGATGAACTAAATACAGGTGAAACCCAATAGAGTGGTGTCCTGCATCAATTCTAAGAGCTGAACATATCTTATCTGTTTTCATAGTTTCTGTAGAAATTTAGATAAAAGTTTTTTTTTTATGTATTTCTGCTAGTTAGCTTACAAATATATAGAGAGGAATTATCCTAAGGAAGGAAACAATCCCTAAAAATCAGTAACATCCTAAGAATCAGTAACGAAGATAAGTTTCTTATTTACAGAAGATCTCCTAGTGATAAGGTAAGTAATCTGTCCTTAATCTTAGAAATTCCAACAGTTTCCGATGCTAATAGTTGATGTAAGACATTAATTGTTGTTTTTGAAGTTTGCTATCTATTTATTTATTTACTTATTTTTTAACATCCTGGAGTCTCTTTGGCTTTAGTTATGATATTCTCAATTTCTTATATCCTCCAACATGAATCCAGGAAATGGAAACAAGGATGGACTTTATTCTATTCTTCTCAGAGACTACAATGCCCATGCTGCTGCTACCTGCATGAATCGGCTAGCTAAGATGAGGTAACCATATGGCCCAAGATTTTAAGTGCGAAATTTTTTCTGTCATTGGTTCTTAGGTTCAAATGTGAACATTTTGGTTGTTTGTATGACTCCAAGTGCTTTGTGTATTTGTGAGAGCAAGTTCATGACTTGCCATTCTTTTCTGTAAAAATTTCTTTCAACTCTTTGTCTAGAATATTATAACATGGATTTCATATTGTTTATAGTAGTCTCATTAATAAGACATGTTATTGTTTCTGAAGAATCTCTCTTTCCCCTTTTTGATTTATTCCAATGTGTTTAAAGTAATTATAGTTCATATGTGACTTGTGCTCTCTTTCTTTCCTCTTCATGTGCTTCTATGCAGTGCTCGTTGGATAGGGAATCATGGCTTTTCGATTGGAATTGATGATGTCCAACCGGGAAAACGTTTGAATGATGCAAAAGGAGTAACACTTTCAGGAAATTATAAAAAATGTGATGAACAGATACAGATGTTTAATGAAGGGAAGCTACAGCTTAAACCGGGTTGTGATGCTGCTCAAACACTAGAAGCTAATATAACTGAAGTATTGAATAAAATTCGGGATGAAACGGGGAAGGTAAGGATTGGAGCTATGTTGTAGCATTTCTGTTTGAATGTAATAATTAGGTGCTACTAGAATACTTTCATTGCCTTAAATCTTTCAAGTTCATATCATGTTCCATATAGTTGGAACCATGGATTTGTTTCCGGAATGATGATATTATCTGAAGACTATTTTGTTTATGGCTTATGAGAATTGCTTTGAAACAGGTATGCATGAGAGAACTACATTGGAGAAACAGTCCACTTATCATGTCGCAATGTGGTTCCAAAGGTTCTGCTATAAATATAAGTCAGATGATTGCATGTGTTGGTCAGCAGTCAGTTGGGGGACGTCGTGCTCCTAATGGATTTATAGATCGTAGCCTCCCTCATTTTCATAGAGGATCAAAAACCCCAGCGGTAAGTTTATTTTATATTTATTTAGCTCTTGACATCTAAATACTTTATTTTATTGGTGCTAAAACCTAAGCTTTTAGATTTTAGTTATCTGTCAAATAAACAAGGAAAGAGATTTTATACTTTCAGCAAGTATTAATTTTTGTGCAATCTTCGATGGTATGAACAAGTCCTATCATAGTGATTTACACTTTGAAGCAAATCCTGTCTATCTATGTTTAGAGAGCTATCATACCATTTGACACTAGTGTGGAGAAACAAGTATCTCATGTAATTTTATTTTAGAAATTGAGTCTTGTTGTGTGTTGTGCCTAGTTTCTAATTTTCTGCAATACTTTATAGTTGTTTTCTAACTTTCTAAGTAGCATTGATTTTATAGGAGTTGACTATTTTTTGTTCTCGTTAAGTTAGTAGGCTAGTAAATTGTTATTTTATGAATCTTTGTAAGGAATAGTATATGATTACTTTATGAATCTTGCTGAAGGAATTGTTAAGGCTTTTATTAATGAAAGTAAGCTGGTTGGGGTAGCTAGGGCTTCTTCAGGCATTGTTGTTGCGGGGCAAGTATTTCTTATAGTTGTTTTCTATCATATAAAATGTTCAAAATGTTCACAGGATTGCATGGTAGCGGAATCTGTTAGTTGGAAGATGTTCCCTTATCATGTTATGGTCTTTTTTATCGGAGATGGTTATTTCTTTATGAGGTGCATGTTTTGTTTGCCATAGATTACATACTACTGCTTTTTTATGGCTCTGAACCGTAAAGGTATACTGAGTTGCTAAAATTTGAAAGAATAGCTAAAAATGCTAGAAATAACATTTTCCTTTAAGAGGTAAGCATTCTAATTTTCTTTCATCACCTCATATGGAAAATTTTGATGACAACTGAAAAATCTTTTATTCATGATATAGTCTGTCTTGCACCTTTTTGAAAAAATTACAGGGGATTTGGTGGAATCTGATGAAGTTCTGGCCGTACAATTTTGTGATTTTTGCAGGCTAAAGGCTTTGTTGCAAATTCATTCTACAGCGGTTTGACAGCTACAGAGTTTTTCTTTCACACAATGGGTGGGCGAGAAGGCCTTGTGGATACAGCTGTATGAATGATCTCATTTTTCATTTTGTTGTCCTTTGAAGTTGTGATGGAATCTGTTTTACTGTAGTTACAGATAGTAGACTGTTAGTACACATGGGTGTTTGCTTGTTTATGTTTCATCTGGCGTGGTCATTTCTGCTACTTTTGCAACCTGATGTTGTGCTTTGCTTCCTCTATCCCTAAATTTAGTCCACTTCCCCAAAATTTTCATCCGCTGCTAGAAGTAGACAATCACTTATGATATCTTTTAGGCTGAGATATTAAAAATGCTCCTGGATTATTCCACTTTTCCTAGGAAGCACTATATATTTATCGTCTCCAAATAAGCCCATGTCTCTTGATTTGTGCCCAATAATTATGTCAATTGAAAGATTGATTAATGATAAGGGATTATTTAGGTATACATTAAAGGTGAAGGGCTTTTTTGGGTGCAAATCAGTGGTTCACGGCCTTTTTGGATGGAAATAATAAAATGTTAATGTTAACGTTTTTTTTTTTTTTTGTTGTTGTTGTTGTTGTTGTGTTTGTCAGTTTTCTTTTATAAATTGACCTTTGATGTAAATGTAAAGTAATAAAAAGTATATATCTCTCTTAAATTTTGGTATCGTGATTTCAGCATGGACTGATAATGTGGACAGTCACTCATTGGGACTACTAGACTGATTTATTACCAATAAAGAGAACCTTTTGCTATTATGTATTTAAGAGAACCTTTTGCTATTATGTATTTTCAGTTTTGGGACTTGTACTTGCTTTAAATTGATTGGATCTGTCTTTCTTTTTGGCATTTGTTGACCTTGTTAAGAAAGTTTATCTTATCACCGTTACAAGTAGTAAAGTGCAGCAACTTTTGAATTGTTCTATTCTGCATCATATCTACCGCAAGTCCGTTTTAATTTCTATTCGAGACATATGTTGGGGGCACTCAGAATTTTTTATGTAATTGTAGCGGTACATTACTGTTATGATATGCATACATGTGAAGGGCTGAATTAGATTCAAGTTGATTGAAAGAAAAATGGTTGGGGCTCAAATAAACATTGCTGTTGGTACCTTTTGCCTATTGTAGGTAAAAACAGCTGAGACAGGATACATGTCTCGCAGACTGATCAAAGCATTGGAGGACTTGAGCATTCATTATGATAACACTTGTCGCAATGCAAGTGGATGCATAGTGCAATTTATTTATGGGGATGATGGCATGGATCCTGCATCTATGGAGGGAAAAAGTGGATTTCCTTTGAATTTTGATAGATTATTAATGAAAGTAAAGGTGTGGAATCCTGTTCCTCTCAGCAGGTTTTGTAAATTTTGTAATAGGTAGGATAGATGAACTTGACATTATGTTGTTGATGTCCACCTACAGGCTACCTGTCCTCCAGTTGATCAGAAATACTTACCTGCTGATGCTATACCACAAATGTTAGAAGAGCAGGTAGTCAAACATGATCCAGATGGGGTTTGCTCTGAAGCCTTCAAAAAATCTCTGAAAGGGTTCCTTGAAGGTCAGAAGAATGAACTAAAGAGAGTGGTGCAGTTGGTTAGCAATTCTGCACAGAAGAGTGAGATACTTGAGGATGTTAGCCATAAAATATGTGGTATCACTGACAGGCAGTTGGAGGTAACTATTGCCATTACGTAATAACTGCCTCATACATCTTCCTTTTTCTGTTGCTTGAGTTTCCTTATGCCAAAGTGTACAAATACATGTACGCATTACATGATTTTAAAAATTTTGCATGGACTTAAAAGACTTAGGAAAATTGGTAGAGTAATTTATGCATGTATGAGCATGAATATTTTGACAGTTCACATGTTCATACATGTGTCTGTGGCCCGTGACACATGCATGTACTTCCTGTACCATTACGAATGAGCACTTTTTCATACTTAAATGTCCCAAAATCAATATTCTGATATCTAGAATTATTTTATTTTCCCGAATTACCCTTCAAAATCTTCATGGCAATTTGCACCTTTAACACTTCATCTTTAAAAGGAGTTAGAAAAGGGTTATAATCATCTGATGGAGAGTGATATCCTGTGATTGATATCATGTGTTCTTTTATCTAAATGCTTCTATACTCCAGCCTTCTTTACATGCTTAAAAAAAGCAGTTGCCTCTGATGATAGTCTTTTACAATACTTTAGGTTTTCATCAGAATTTGCATTGGTCGTTATCGCTCGAAAGTAATTGAAGCTGGAACCGCCATTGGAGCTATTGGAGCTCAGAGTATTGGTGAACCTGGAACACAGATGACATTGAAGACATTTCACTTTGCTGGAGTTGCAAGCATGAGTATCCTTTGAAGGATTTCATTGATTTCATTAATTTCATTAACCTGAAATCCCAATTATTAATTTCTATGTCCTTGAACACTTTTTCAGTATGATTCCTCAGCTCTGTTTTAGATATTACACAAGGAGTTCCTCGTATCAAAGAAATCATTAATGCAGCCAAAAAAATTAGCACTCCCATAATTACTGCAGAACTTGAGTTTGATAGTAATGTGAACGTTGCACGGATGGTAAAAGGTCGAATTGAGAAAACTGTTTTAGGACAGGTATGAAATAATCTGTTGAAACTGTAGTTATCTCATTTTCCATCTTTCTTGTTTTTATAGCTTCTTAATACTTATTAATCAGTTGGATCTTAATGTATATGTTGTCTGATCTTGTAACAGGAGCTTTAACTTAATTTATTCTTCTCAGAGCCTCAGGCATATTTAATTATACGTTTATGAAAGTCTCAGTTCTTGGACTTTAGCTGTTGCCTGTTGGATTTGGTTTCTTATGCTCTCAATAAAAAAATGCTTTTTGTTTTGTCTACTTCTTCTCCTATGGGTTGATTGTTTCTGTAGTTGACTTTCTTCTTATCATGCAGGTTGCTAAGAGCATCAAGATTGTAATGACTTCAAGATTAGCATCAGTTGTAATCTCCCTTGACATGGAAAGAATCCAAGATGCACAATTGCATATAGATGCAAATGTTGTGAAAGAATCAATTTTGCAAACACCGAAGCTGAAACTAAAGGAGCAGGTCAGATTTCCTATTTATGGCCTTGACACTGACACTCTGGATTGTTAACTTCTCCTGTTATGTTACTCTGCAGCATGTGAAGGTTTTGGATGTTAAAAAGTTGGAAGTAGTTCCTCCAGCTGATAGAAGTAGAATTCATTTTGAACTTCATTCTCTTAAAAATTTGCTTCCACTGGTTGTGGTAAAGGTGAGGCTCCAGATTATCTTCGTGATTGGAAAAGTTCAGAGTATATGTGTGCTTATTTCAGTGTTTTCAATGTTTCATGGATGATAGGGCATAAAAAATGTTGAACGCGTTGTTATTGCTGAGAAGAAAAAAGACAATAAAAGTCAGAACAAAGAAGCAAAAAAGCTTTACCAGTTGTTTGTAGAAGGGTTAGTTTGATTTAAAACTTATGTACCTGTTTTTCTCTTCGAAGTGGTTTCAGATGTGCCTTAAACCTGCAACTTATGTTGTAAAAAATCAATTCTAACTTATTTTGATGATTATGTCTAAGTTCTATTTCTTTCCTAATTGCAACCTTGTCTATCTCCTACCGATGGGTGGGGATTAGTTTCTTTCCTTCTCAAAAAAAGTGGACAAGTCTGCCTGAAAAACTAGATTACGAAAAAGTGAAGTTGCTTGATTACTAGGACAAGGGCACTGAGGGAAGAAAAGAATGCAGCTCAAAAGCTTGTCGAACGACAATGAAGAAAATCACATTTCTTCTGGTTGGAAGACAGGCTGCAACAGTGAGCTGCTACATGTGGAATATTTTATAATTACCTGATGGAGCTGAATTCCACTAGCAAAATGAAGAGAATATCATTTGAATCTGGTGATGTACCAACTTAGAAATAGAATGCCATTCTGGCCATGTTATAGAGGCTTTATAATCTGAGTTCAGGGCAGGAACAATAAATTCCTGTAGCAAAATGAAAGAGCGTGGAAGGAGATGACGGCAGAAAAATGGAATTTAGCATGTTGATGAATAATTCTTCAAACATGTCTTGCTTGTAATGCATACTGTTTTCTTAAAAATTATTGCATCATTTCCTACCTTGTAAGAGCTCCTTCCTAACTGTTACAAATGTTATGTATATTTTCAGCATGGGACTCCAAACCGTTATGGGTGTTGAAGGAATTGATGGACGGAAGACAATGAGTAACCATGTAATGGAAATGCTGCAGATATTGGGAATTGAAGCTGCAAGATCATGCATAATCAATGAGATAGCAGCAACTATGGCAAGTCACGGAATGAGCATAGACATACGCCATATGATGCTTCTAGCAGACGTTATGACATTTAGGGTAGGTTTTTTTGCTTACACAGATTGCCTCCTGCTTAGCAATTAAAGAACAGTAGTGTTTCTTTTCCATTATTCTTTCTATAAATGAATATTTAGATTACATTCAAATTTCCAGGACAATGTATAACGGCATTTAGATTATTATTGCATCAGGGGGAAGTTCTTGGCATCACAAGATTTGGAATCCAAAAAATGGACAAAAGCATATTGATGCTGGCTTCATTTGAGAAGACAGGTGATCACCTTTTTAATGCTTCTGTTAATGGGAGGGATGACAAGATTGAGGGGGTTACCGAGTGCATCATCATGGGCATCCCGATGCAATTAGGCACTGGAATACTCAAAGTTATGCAGAGGTAAGCATGCAACACATTTTCTAATATTCTGTTTTATTGCACTATTATTTGTTTACGGTATTCTCTGGGCAACCATCAACCATCAACAAATTAGATTCTCTAGTGAAGTAGTAATGCAATTTGAGGAAGAAAACAGCAGAAATCAAAAGAATTAGAACTGTAAAATGTGTTAGATAAAAGTTGGAACGTTAGAGAACTTAGGGTTTTAAAAAAACCTCTAGTTTCTCTATAATAATTCAAAGAAAATAATAACATATGGCTGTAAATCTGTTGCTGCATATTTATAATAGACTTTCTTGCACGGACTTTCTAGCAGATGAAGTTTTACTTTTAACCCTAGACTTAACCCTCAAGAAAATTAATAATCTTAGCTGTCCAAGATATATTTAATACTTAAACTAAATATTATAAAATAAGCTGAAATAGTAAAATTAAGCTCCTGCATCATTCTTACCAGCTTGGAAAACTCAACTCCACAAAGAAAACTTTCACCACTTCAGCAAAAATTTCTGGATCCACTCTTTGCAGCTCTTCTTCTGTGATCCAAGTACTTCAACTAGCTGGTTTGTGTAACCATTTCGCCAAAAGACTCCTATTATTTATTACCCCTTCTAGACCTCACCTCTTTAGCATTCAAGAGATCTTCAATAACCTCAATCTTATCTGGTCTAAAACTTCAGCAACATCCCCATTGAAACCCTCAAAAGAATACAAATCAGAAACATTAGGGCTGATATGCAAATCTGTAAGCAACTTGATTACATAAGCATTAGAGCATAGTTTCTGCATAGCCCAAACCTCTTTGACTTCAACTTGTGATAAGTGCCTTTTGAAAACCTTTCTCGCCTCAAATTTACGAGAACTAGGTCTCCCTCTTCAGACTTCTTAATCTTAGCTTCATTAGCATTACTCTCAATGCTAGCTTTTTAGGGCAGCCATCACCTCTTAATGAATTTCCCGTATATGATCAGCAAAAGCTTCTCCATCATCACTCACCCTAGTTTCAAGTGGAAAAGGAACTAAATCAAGCCATGCTGGAGTTTATGTCCATAAGAAGCTTCAAAAGGTGTCTTCTTAATTGTTCTATCTGTGGAGTTGTATGTGTACTCAGCTTGAGGGATAACCAAATCCCCAACTCTTGACATGATTCCCAGCAAAACACCTAAGCATATTTTCTGAACTTCGGGTAACTGCCTCTATTTGCGCATCCAGTTGATGACTAGTGCTGAAAATTTCAACTGGGTTCTCATTTTTTTTCCACAAAGTCCTCTAAAAATGTCCTACAGTTTTGACATCTTCATCAGAAACTATACATGTAGGAACGGCATGTAGTCTTTCCTCTTGAAAAACAACTAAGCAATATGAGTAGCATCAGAAGTTTAAGAACAAGGAATGAAATGCATCATCTTCGAAAAAAGATCAACCACAACCTATGAAGCATGAACATGGATATGTAATATGGTACGACACAATACATGGCAACACAACAATTATTAAAAAAAATTATCCTTATCATAACATTTGTTTAATTGAAAATTTTAAAAACAATATATAATAACAATAAAAAAATAATGGTTCCCACAAATGTTTAACTTTTGACTTTTCAAAACTCATTTTTCAATGTATCTAGATTCCCAAACCTATTTCCACACCATACACAATTCACATTTCCCCATGTTTTCCCCTTTCTTCCTTATTTATTGTCTTTCATTCTTCCCTCATCATCTTTCTTCTACCCATGTTTATTTTCATTTTTCGTTTTTGAAATGTAATTTCAGGGAAAATCAATCATTTTCTCTATGTCCCTTTTTTGACACGGATGTCTTGATCGTAGTCCAGACCATGTCTTGTATGTATCTGGCTGTGTTGACGGTGTGTATGCGTCGAATGTCAGTACACATAGTATGAGGGGGTTTCCGCTTGTTGATGCTTCACAGACCACAACAAAGATTGATCATAACCCTTTGTTGTCTTTGGTAATGCCAAGACACAATCCATGCTCAAATGAGCCCATGGCACTTCTGGCGTAGGTAGCGGAGTGTATAACCGTGTATTTGTTGAAGTACTCATGCCAAATTGACTAGGACACCTTTTATCAAACCTGTCCACATTCTTGTGCATTCTTGGCCAAAAATATCGATTCGCTACTAATTTAATGGTCTTACCTCTTCCAAAGTTCCCTCCCAAGCAATTTCTATGAAGTTCGTTCATAATTTGTTTGCGTAAAGAACCTTCCCTTATGCACAAACGATTGCCTCTAAGTCCATACCCATCTAAGTCAATTCTTTATGTTTAGTTGACCCTTTGTATTCAGAGATTATAAGTTCAAATCATCAGTTAGTTTTATATTGATTCCTCAATTTTTCAAAACCCATCACCTCAACACTTATTGCCATTAGTATTGAAGATTGTTTACTAAGTGCATTTGTCATGATATTTGTCTCACTGGTTTTGCATTTCATTGAGAAATTAAACACACTTAAGGTAGAGACTCCACTTAGCATGACAGTCCTTGATTCTCTTTTTTGAACTCAAAAACTCGAATGCTTAATGATATGAGTGAACCACAAATTCTCAATAAGCCAAGTAATGCTCCTAATGTTGAACAAGCCTTACCAAAGCATATAGCTTCTCACTAAAAAATTCTATAGGCCTTCCTTCTTTGCTGAGAACAGTCCTAATTTCTACATGAGATGCGTCACATTTGATGACGAATAACTTCTCAAAATCTGGAAATGTAGGAACAAGTGCTTCTGTCATAAAAAAATTAACCATTTCAAAGGCTTTTGGGGCTGATTTTGGCCACTCAAAGCTGTCCATCTTCAAAAATTTGGTAATAGGACTCATAACAGTGCTGAATTTCTCAATAAATCACCTATAAAATGAAGCCAACTTATGAAAGCTTCGAACATCTTTAGAATTTGTGGTGTAGGACATTCTCTAATGGCACGAACCTTCTCCATATTTGGTTTAATGCCATTAGCAGATATGACAAACCCCAAAAACAATTTGTATTACACGATTTGCGGATCTAGCATTATGAAAGGGGTTTTTGTTCCTCACAAAAATCAGATTTATCAACAAACTACCTTCCGATATGTCATACCAGTTGTGTGCACATTCCAAATCTCCATCTAGCTTCCCACTTAATCTTGTCGTAGCCAAGCATAAATAACACAACAATTCTTTAATTGCACATCACAATGCAGCCATTTCTGCTTTTTTATTCCGATTTCCTCTTTCTCGGCCTCTAACATATTGAACCATGGCTTAAAAGAAAACCTTAAGATCTAATTAGGCTCTAATACCAAAATTGATGAGGTTTAAAGAAGAAAACATCAATCAAAAGAAAAACTGTATCTCTAGAACCTCTAGTTTCTTCATAATAATTCGAAGAAAATAATATTATGTCTATAAGTCTGTTACAGTATATTTATAATAAACCTTCTTGCAAGCGAAGTTACTATACTTTTTTGCAAATAAAGTTTTACTCTTAAACCTAGACATAATTCTTAAAAGAAAACTAATGATCTCAGCTGTACAAAATAAAACTAAATATTATAAAATGAACTGAAATAATAAAATAGTTTATTATAAAATTAAGCTCATGTGTCTGGTAATTTGAATAATTGGATTGATGAAGTAAATATGAAAGGCGTCTGACCTCTGGTCGGCACTGATTATTTAAATTTCTTTTTGGCATACTTAACAATAGATGTGTTTCGAGGATTTCGTGTTGCTGTGCATGAAAACCTTTTTTTTTTAAATATGTCCTGCTGATGGGAACTAATCTACTGATTATTTCTACATTACGGTTCTTTTGTAACCATACAACTCCCACTGTAATCCCCAAATTTCTTCCCTGTTTTACCTAAAAAGAATGAATAGGAGTATCTGTTGCTGCTTTCTGGAGATTGTTTGAGCATCCATCCCTCTTCATGAACCAGCTATAATCTGCACAGATCTGTTTTTGACCTCTAATATTATTAACCTCGCAAGTAAACTTGCTAGTCTTGTTGGTTTAATGCGGCAGCCATCTTAACTTCCCTAATGGGGTTTTAATAACCAGCTATAATCTGCTGTTGCGTGCTTGGAATCACGTGTTCTTTGGGGCAACCCTAAATGGGTACCAGTTTTTCTAAAATTGGGTCACATAATGTTGCATTAGAGAGGATGATACTTCTTAAGGCCCATTGTTTTCCAAAAGTTTTAGTTAACCATTGCATTTCCTTATTTGCAGACTTGATCCCCTTCCTCTGCTTCAATACGGAGCGGATCCTGTTTTATCTTGAGGAGGTCATGATCAGCACACCTCGGTGTAGTACTTTGCGTATGCTGTTCAACATAGCAATTTCTCCAATCACAGGAACTTGGATTGATTTTTTTTTTCTTTTCTCTGAGCTATGTAATTAGTAATTCACTGTAGTTTTATAGATATTTCCTTCATAAATTTGAATTTGCACAATGTTAAATAGGAACAGACTCTTATAAAGATTCATTCATTTAACAATATTAATCTAACCTTTTTCTATCCTGCTGCTCTCAACTTCATGTCTTTGATTAAAATTGGATTTGTTGATTCAAAACTCAAATATAAATGTTATGGAAGTTTCACAGTTCCCATGTCTTTTTTCAATCTTCTAATTTTGATATTGATGACTAGTTATAATCGGCTCATTTGATTAAGTTTGTGTTGGTCAAATTGTTGGTTGACAAAATACATAATTAAATTGGATTTAACTGACTGATTTTTTTTTATTTGTTTTAACCGAATTGATCGAATCTGTCAACATTAAGTTGGTTAAATCCAAATTGGTTAACGTCGGAGGTTGTCCATTAAATCTGGTTGATAAAAAAATTCGACTTGACTCTTAAATCAAATAATTCAAACCAAAAAAAAATTGAACTTTGAAAAATTTAAACCTAAATTGAATAAACCCCAAAATTAATCAACCTGCTCAATTGACAGGTGTATCTACAAGTAGAGGACCTCAGCTGGAGCTCCTTTCCCATCAATAGAAGATAAACGTTGGCTCAGTAAGAACAAAAACTCTCATTTGGTCCAAAAGGAAAATAAAACAAAAACAAAAATAAAAATGTGGAGATAAAAGGAAAGGCTGACAAATTACAAAAAAAAAAAAAAAAGAAAAAGAATATCAGTTGATATGGGGGTACACCATTCGGCTTGTTTCAACTTGGGTAGCTGCAGACAGTTATTTGCAACTGGGATCTGTCCTCCGCATCAGTGTATTGTCTAATGAAAGCCCTTCTCCACCAAACTTCAAATGCTCTCTGGATATTGGGACAATCATCCCCTTTATTCAGAAACCGGTCGAACCACTTCAGCAAAATAGCCTGTTGTTGCCTCATAGATAGCGTAAGAATTGTGTGGCTCAATCCATCTTCTACTAGTTTCTTGTCTACTGATTTAGATGCCCTTCTCAGCCACCCAAAATCATCATAAAGTGCTTCCAACCATGTCGCCAGCAGCAAGAACCGGCTTTCTTTACCTACCAAGATGTTTCCTCTACCTATTGCAATACATAGTTGAGCGGTGATCCTACTGATTTCGTGCCGGTACATGGTAGGGATCTTTGAATGAAGCTCTGCAAGTTCCCTTTGATCTGCCCACAACTTCACAAAGTCGTTTGCCATTCTCTTTTCTATTAGAATATCAACGATCCACTGCAAATTGTCAGCTTCTCGATCTATTTCAGCCATTAAAACTCCTCGATCTCGCCTACTGCCGTCAATTGCCGTAGCTTCAGATAAGCAGAGAACAAGAGAACTGAGACATCTGTTACAGAGATGATAAAGGGTGTCTTTCGAGACATAAAACCGATTGTCATCATCAAATGAATCTTCTCTAAGTAACCGTGAAAAAAGGGTCTTCATTTCTCGACGCGCTTTATCATCCTTGGCTTGAAGAACACCACTAAGAAGGTTCAAGAGGATGCCATCCGATCTTGCAGAAGTAGATGGTTCAGATGATACTCTCTGAAGAACTTCAGTCATCGACCCATCAAGCTCAAGTTGGCTGAGATGAGATACAACTTTTTCCTCTTCATCCTCAGACCACGGAACAGCTTCCAAATACTCCAAGCAAGAACTAATCCCTGCATCAAACATAATGGCCGCAGAAACCTACAAAACAACAAACACTAACATTACAAATGCCTTCACTTCAACACAAATAAGAACGAATGCAAACTTGTATATATATATATATATATATATATATAGTGCATAAATGGCAATAATATAAGCAACGTGGTAGATATAGCCAAAGAAAAGATCCTCTTGTGGTTGATATTTGATTCATCAAAGAACCTAAACATGCCTTAGCCATAGTTAAGTGGTTAGGCACATGACAAACACATGAAATATACAAATTACAGAGCTTTTCTTTTGTACTCTCTCTCTCTATGTATGTATGCATATTTGTGTATATATATTGCAGATATAACAACCAAAGCAAAGATCCTTTTGTGGTTAATATTTGGTAGATCAAAGAACCTAAACATGCCTTAGACATAGTTAAGAAGTGGTCAGGCACGTGATATATATACCTATGTACGTATATATAAATTTCTTTTCTTTTGCACTATACAATTCATTTTTGCTTCAATTTCAAGGAAAAGTTTGGCCAAGAAAACAGACATCCATTTCAAACCTGTCTATAATAAAATTTTTCCATAGATTCAAAAAAACTTAAGCAGCAAGCAAACGCTCAAAGGGTTTTGCATGAACTAAAATCAAACTAAATAGATTTTTTTTACACATTAAAGAAACCCCAAAATTCCTAATCGGCTAAACATTGCATGAAGATATGAACTAAAAAAAGAAAAACTTGCAGTGAAAGAAAAAAATTAATTAGAATTTAGGATTAAAAAAAGGAAGTAACTATATACCTTAAGCAAAGCCAAGACTTTGGTAACATTTTCACCAATCAACCTCTTCTTTAGATCATCACAATACATCAAAACAACAGTTTCAACATAAACCTCAACATCATCACATTCACTGATTTCCACTGTGTGAGACACTCCTTTCTCTCTCCTTTGACTCAACTTTTCAGCAAAGAACCTGCTTTTCTCAGACAAAACCCTCATGTGCACATCCATTGCCACCCTATAACTATCTCTTGACACTACGGTCAGCTTAACATCACTTAATCCTAGCCCCCCGTTCTTGAAGCTATAGGCTTTGAGCTCAGTTAGGAACTTAGCAACTCGGCGTTGGGTCTTTTTCCGAGATTCTTCAATGGTTTTGGACCCACGGAGGGCTTCCTCTGACATCATCTCGAAGAGCGTCGGGTTGTTGTGACTCGGCCGAGCTGACTCTGTTGGAGGAGGAGGAGGAGATGAGGAAGGAGAATAGGGTCTTGATGAGAGAGTTGTTCTTGATGGAGAGAAGGATAAAGAGAGTGTTGGGTCTGAAATAAACCCTTGTTTTATCATTGTTGATACTTCTCTTGAAGCCATTGAATTAACCCCTCCAGAAAAAAAACTTTTCAAAAAATAATATATTATAAAAAAACTGGGTTTTTCTTGGATTCAAGGGAGAAAGAAAAAAAAGGAACTATTTTGATACCATTGATTATTAAAAAGAAAAAAGAAGCTTTTTGAAAAGTGTATTAAAAAAAACTGAGTTTTCTTAGAATCAAGAAAAGACGATTGATTTCTTGCCAAGAAGGCAATCCTGGGAATGAAGGGCGGGGGGCTTCTTGCAAAGAAGAGAGGTTTTTATTTTCCTGGGAAGCTGAATTTTCTCGGGAAAGTAGAGAGAGAAAGAAAGAATCCAAGAAGTGGAAAGCTTTGGATCTGTGATTTAAAAGAGTGTGTGCCACTCACTGTAAAGTAGCAAAGCAATGGCAAAAAAGTGTTCTAATTAAGGGGAAATGCAGAAGCTTAATTAACTTTTTTATGTCTAATTCTAGTTTTAGTCCCTACACTATATTGAAAATTTGAATTTAATCCCTCTATTTTAATTTGATATAATTTAGCATTTTATTTTCATCCAAATTCAAACTATTATGACTTGTTGCCATTAAACTGATGATATATATACATTAAAAATAAATATAAATTTATTATTGATTAAATATTATTAATTAGATTTTCATATAATCCTAATTGATCTAATAATAATAAAATCTATATATCATCACTTTAATAATAACAACTAAAATACTACCAATTTTGAACTACTAATATCAGACAAAGATTAAAATTTAAACTTGAGCATGATAAAAGGAGACCTTTTCTTTTTTCCCATTGCATAAAACCTAATGTAGGGAAAAAGAAAGGAAGGAAAATGGAGATAGAGAGAGAGAGAGAGAGAGAAGATTAGAGATTACTTGGGTACACGTGTGAACACGTGACTTCTGTGATTGATTATGGGACCTCCTTCACTTCATTCATTCACTTGCCTTAACTAAGACATCACACTTGTCTATCTTGAAACTTCAGTCTTCTCATTACCTTCTATCATTGCCTTTTATCTATTCTTTTTACTATTACTAAACTACGACACTTGAATTTTGTGTTAATTTCCACGATTGATTTTTATGGAATTAAATATACAGTGATAAAAGCAAAACTTGGTTTTATGCAATTATTTGAGGGGTTTTATGCAATGAAAGGGTATTGTTGCAGTCCAACCGTAACAAATGGCTTTTTTAAATATCGAATTTACCTATAAACTTTATGTCATCTTTATTTAAGTCACTGTGTCAAATGTATGATTGCCCCTCTGCCTTGCTGCTTCTTCTCTTTTTGCAGAGAATGGGTTGCACACTTGTCTTTACAACATCCTCCTTTTCCTGTAATTTTCACATATAATCCAATCCAATCCAAGACAATATATGTATATATACATGCATACATGGTAATTCTTAAATGGCCTCATTTAATATACCACGTCAAAGTGAAAAACGAAAAACAAAAATAAAACAAGGTGAATGAGGTTGTCGGCCATTATTTCACTTGAGACATCTAATCAAAGAGGAGTCTCCACCTAAAATTAATCGGAATAAATTTACCGTTAAATTAATTTATAATTTTTAATAATTATTATTGGATTAATGGTCAAATCAATTAATCCGGAATTAATAGTTGAAGCATTGAAATTTAACCATAAAAGAGATGGTTGAAACATTGGATTGTTTGAGGAGAAGAAATAATTCATTGTTTCCCGGTGGATTAGAGCTTTGATTGCGATTCTCTTTCACAATAAAGATCATTGTTTGGGATATAAGGGGACATGAAGGACAGGGATGTAGGGCAAAGATGGGGGCACAATGGGTTCAAATCAGTACACTAAAAGAAAATTAAGGTGCTTTTAAGAATCTAAAGAATAACCCCCAAATCTCCTTACCTGTACCGATGATATAAAGAAATTAAAAGGAACAAACTGATTTTTATTTACCAATCAACAGGAAAATTGCATTTTAATCCCACAAAAGGAAAAAGAAGAATACAACATAATGCTAGCATGAGAGAAACACAAAACATCTATAAAACCAGAAGCCTCTAATGGTGAAGTGATAAAGCATTCCAAGCTTCTCAGAAAATATTAGTTTGTAAATCCTGTAATTGAGGGTCCATTGCTTTATCTTCTTCCTTCGTAGTTTCAGCTGCAGAGATGGGAACTTCAAGCTCAGGTGGAGTCTGGGAGGGCATTCAACAAATGTCAACACAGTTAAAGAATCTAATGATAATATGGAAAGTGGATTGGGGCAATTAAACATCAAAAACAAGAAATAAAGATGCTAGCTATACTTCACACTGTGTGTCAATTGGGCAGGTAGTACTATAGATTTTAGATCGGTTTTGGGTAGTTTTGAATTCAGAACATTTGGGTTTGTCAGTCTTTGGTTACTTGTTATAGTCATTTAAGGTTGAATCATTCAGGGTTTGCAACATTATTTATTCAAGTTATTTTTAGGTTTGGATTGAACCGATTCAAGTCGTCGGTGATTAGTGATTAAATTAGATCGAGTTAAATTCATATTCGAATTAATTGAGTTAAATTTATAAATTTAAATCACGATTGTCAAGTATTTAAATTAAATTTTCGAGTTTAGCTTATTTCATAGTCTACGTGATGCAACCCTTCTTTTAAACATCTTTCAATATTAGCAGAGCTATACTTACACATACTAACATAACTCACTCAAGTTTATGAATCAAATAATGTTAGATTATGCTATAAAAAGTTCATTTAAATGCAAGGATAACGAAATTACCATCCAGCGAACGAGAGCCCAATTTACACCTTTAAAGAATGGATGTCGCTTGATTTCATTGGCCCCTTCACGTGCACCTAATCTGTTCTTTGGATCTCTATGCAATAAGCGGTACATTAACTGCTTTGCATGCAGACTCACCTGTTTTCACGCAACCAAAAAAAAGAAATACTTAACCCTAGCCATAGCAATACTTGCTTCAACTCCAAATTACAGCACATAAGTTGTGGGAGTTTTATATATAGTCATCTCCCTTGCTGAAACACCAGATTTCTGAAAATTAATTACATTTTTTCCCTATATATCGGATTATATATAATGGTAAGGGGTAGGGGTTGTCCAAAGATTGAAGTGAGACTGACGTCGAAGACTTGAATACAAATCTTTTGTCAGTCCACTTGTGGTTCAGTCGACTTATAAGTGTATTGTTTATATATTTAACTGCCTTGTGACTTTGAAGAGGGAGTAATAAAAGAGAGATTTGAAGACAGAGGATTTTACTTGTATACTTTTGGGGAATTTAAGGTCTTTTTGAAGAACATTGGCAAATGTCTTCTGTCGTGTCTTTCCCCTGAATGGTGTATATCCATACAGCATTTCATATAGAAGAATGCCTGAAATAGATAAAAATCAATATGAGCAATTGAAAAGAGAAGTAGAATTTTCATTTAATTATAAACTACAATATTTCTGATTAGCTGAAGGCATGGTTTCTTCGTGTTGGTGTGTTTTGTTATGTCATAATCATGCTTTAAGGTATTTATTAAGTTCATAATATCGATAAAGTTTGAAATATTCATACATTAGTATTTCGTGTTTTAGTTACATTTTTCGTGTTAGTGTATGTTCTAACCATGATCTGAGTAGGAAACTTCCTTCTAAAAACATGCACATTCGGATTGTGACTTGCTTTATATAAGGAAACAAAATTACCTAGAGCCCACCAGTCTACTGCACTGGTATGGCCCGCCCCAGTGATAATTTCCTGCAATAATCAACAGTTCAAGAATGAGCATTCAATAAGGAAAACAACCCCATAAGAACTATAAATATTGATGTGAAATGACAAGAAACAAACCGGAGCAATATACTCTTCGGTTCCCACAAAAGAGTTCGATGCACGCATTGGTTCGGCCATAAAGATCGGATTCTGTTGGCTTTTCTGCCGTTTCTTCTTTTCATCTGTAGCTGGAATCAGCAGCTATAAAACACAGCTCAAGTTCATCGGATTTTTCTATCATAACTTCGAAAACATGGTTAACACAGTGTTCTTGAAGACCCCGAAGCTTAGAATTAGATACCTGAGGTTTGCAAGACGTCAAGCAAGATAAATCAAAATCGGTCAAGGCTACATGCCCATTGTCCTGGAGTAGAACATTTTCAGGCTTCAAATCTCTGTATATAATCCCTGTAAGAAGAGAAACATAATCACTGTAAGAATTGATCGATCACTTAATTAATACTATCAGATTTGTTGGTATATTTGAGTTTAACCAACCTTGACAGTGAAGGTACTCCAATGCAACAACCACCTCTGCAGCATAAAATCTACAGTCATAAAGAACTTTCAAGTTAGTTCCATTCCAACACAAACTTGGCAGTAAACTGGAAACCCCAGAAATATTTATGTTATATGAGTCTATGAGACAATCAGAGATTTTCAAAACAAGGTTAAGGTAGTGTTTGTTCTGGTGAAAAGATAATTACCTTACTGCATCTTCCTTCATGACCTTCGTTGGTTGTCTGTCCAAAAGCATGAAAAGTTCACCACCAGGACAGTAATCCGTAATCAAACAAATATGTGTTTTGGTCTGAAAAGTATCTGAGAGTTAGAATTTTTATGTCATCATATAAAGAAATCATGTCAAGAAATGATGAAAGACCAGCTATAAAAGCAAAAGCTCAAGAAATTAGACAGTAAATTTTCTTCATATTGAAAAAGCATCTAATATTTATATCAGTAAATTATATTTCAAACTATTTATTTGACTAACCTGAAATGATGCATATAATGCTGGAAGAAAAGGGTGGTCCAACATATCAAGAATTTCTCTTTCTGCACAAGCTCTATGCACCTATAGCAATGGAAGGCAAGTGCATCACGTAAGCAAAAATGAAGGATGTCCATTGTACTTGGACCATGGAGGGCATTGAGACTTGGGAAATACAGCTAACATTGAACATTTAAACTATCAGTCTTATCATTAGATAGCAAACAAATGAAAATCTGGGTATTTTTTTTCAAGCTTAATACTCATAATAATGCAATTACAGATACCTTGTTTCGATTCAGCATAACACCTTTATCCATAGCTTTCATTGCAAAGTACAGGCCAGTGCCACACAGTTCCACCAAATGAACACTGCCAAGAAAATATAAAAACAATAGCTCATATTAAGAATTTGTATGACAGACCATACATGCGTTGTCCTGCAGAATATAAGTGTAAAAGAAGAGCGGAGTAATTAGACAAACCTGCCAGTGTCCCCTGATCCCAATGGTTTTACAGGCCTAAAATGTTTTAGACCTATCTTTTCTCCACTATCAAGTACCTATAAATTACAACAGATTAAGGCAAATCGAGCTTTAGGGTCCCGTAAAAGAGATCATTCTGAACGATACTTCGGGGTGTGCATATATGAAAGAATAATAATACCTTTTGAATAGCTTTCCAAGAGGGACTATCCTTTCTGTGAGGTTTAGGGAGAACCACCTTGGAATGACTCATCCATAAATCTTCTGGATTCTGCAGGTAGTGAAATATCAAATATTTTGTAAGGTTCTTGTAACACAAAAGAGGTTTTCATCTGAAAACGATCAACTTTTGAACCTTACCATGTTGGCGTCCGGAAGTTCCCTCACTGCTTCATCAACATTTTCTGCAGTTTGTTTCACCTGCAAGCAGGGATTTTACTAATTTGTCATAACAAACCAACAAATTTATAAATATTTGATAGAATACTCAAGAAAATTCAACTATTCACCTAAAGAGAAATACAGACTTTGGTGATAAAAGAGGAAGATTAGCATCAATAAGCACATCATAAGTTGAGGTAATAATGGAACCAAGTTAGAACATAAGGATTTAGAAAGCAAGAAGAAACGAGTAAGAGTTCAGACCAGTTGTTGGCCCTCTTGTGCAGCAGTATCAGGAATACTATTATGAAGTGGATCGACTTTGGCACTGCCGTCTAGCTGCACTCCTATAAAATACTGAACTTCTCCCTGTTAACAGAGGCCAAAAAAGAAACAAGAAAATCAATGAGAACTTTGTTCATAAGTCCAGAAAGTCATATGTAGCTGAAATTTGATCATCTGCACATTAAAGGAGTTATATAGCAAGATGAAACATGTGCATTCCACTCCGAAATATTCGAGGATTTTACCTTCTGATCACGCATAGGCTGTAGATGGAACAGATTCCAGAACTTCTTGCCTGAAATGTGTACAAAAATCTTAAAATAATTATAGGACTAGGAAGATAAACTCCTTAAATACAGAAAACAACTTTATATGCATGACATGAATCTGGAATATTGAAGATTAGGCATCATATTTAAAAATGTTCAAGCATACCACTCTTAGTGTAGTTGATTAGCTGCACAGTTACTTCTGTCTGGTTATCGATTGCCTCTCGAATCTTCCTTACAGTAGCTGGATCAGTTTCAGGGCCTTGTAGAAACCTATAAGGATTTAACAATCACACAAAGTTAACCCGTTTTAGTTGAAACTCATATATATATATATATATGTTCAGCTTGACTTCAAAAAGAATATGATTTAAGTTCATGCTTTACCAGCTTTTCAAACGATTTAAGCTATCATCTTGCATACACTTTAAATTACCAGCTTGTTCAGAGACATACCTGCAGTTTCTGCCCAGTATTTCTTCACGACTGTACTCTGTCAGCTCCAAGAAGCTATCAGATGCAAAGATCTGAACATCAAGATCAAGTTGAAACGTTAGTTTCTAATCTGCATGCTCAACCATTAAAACATATATATAGGGTAGAGTTGAAAGGCTTACAATGGGATTATCAGGCAACCTTGGATCAGTAATGACAAAGTTTTTCTCTATACGTTCAAGTGTGGTGGCCAAATCAATACCCTTCCTCATTTCCTTTTGTCTAACTTTGTCATCAACACTGTCAGGCCTCTCATCATCATCATCATAATCACTTTCATCCTCATCAGCATCCACCAATAGACTATTGTCAAATCTGTCAGCCGTATTCTGGCTTTTCCTCATGAGCCTGGAATGCATGTAACCAAGTGATTTTTTTTAAAAGCTACCATAAAAAAGAAAAAAAAAAGAAAGAAAGTAAAGATGTAGGTTTTTTTTTCTATAATACCCCATGAAAGAAAGACGGCTAGATTTTCTGGGTTTCTTTTCTGGGACTTCACTGATACGTTCCATTGACATTCGAATACCACCATTGGAGTTCCTTCTATGTGGAGGTACGTTTTCTGAGTTTCGCCTTCCCATGGATACTGCTCCTTCACCATCATCATCACTGCCTGATTTTCTAGTGAAAGGATCATTTGATGATTCACTGAGTGAACGAGGTTTCGTCACTGCTTCCACCAGCTCTGTGACTGACCCGGCAGCTATGTCCTTTTGCCGGGCTGCAATAACATCATTGTACTAGCTCATATGTTGGTAAGTGAAAAAAAGCCATTACGTTATCATGCATGAATTATTATCTGAAATCTTCCGAGTATTAATCAAAAGTATTTGTATTACTGATAGTCTACATTGAAAATGTAATAAATATAAATATTGTAACTCCTAACAATGATGTCAAGTTTCAAACCATTGATGGTAAAGTAATTCATATTTAATGTGTTAAATTATTTAATTATTCACACATTTGAACCCAACTTTTTTTTTTTTAAGTTAGTCATTGATATTTCCTTGAAATCTATAAAGTTCATATCCCAGTATGAAAATAATTGTTAAGTAAAGATCCAATATGAGAAAATTATCAAGTTCATAAATTAATTTAAAAAAAATTTCAAGCCTCAATATATAAATAATTATCTAATTTAGAGTTGAATGTAAAAATAATTACTAAATTTAAGAATTAACATATATTCGTTGTATAAATTTATTTATAAACTATCAAATGCCGCCAACTCATCAAAAATTTTAAAATAAATTATATGAACTTAAACATTTTAATAATCTAGAAGAAAAAGAGAAAGATATATACCATCGTATCGAATCAAAGACTCGGGCAATCCATTGGGCCGCATCATCTTTTCCTTGGCCCCTTCCGTATGCTTGCTCACCTCCACTTGCATTCTGCCACATCACCAACATCATATTTAAAACAACAAAACCCCCCTCCCCCCCAATTGATCCCCCTATATCACCACCAATCAGTCAGTTGGGAATAGAAGCCCCACCTTTGGATCACCATAAAAGAATATGAATCTTGTGGGTGATAACTGATAACGATTGCATGTGATCCAGCCCCCCACCAAAATTACTTTTGCAATTATATGATGCGACATTGGGACACAAGACACATGTAGCGACAATGCCCCCAGTTCCGTTTTCTTCTCTTTGTTCTTTCGAATTTTCATGTGCCCATGACCTTACAACAAACATTATCCTAGGCTAGTTACCACCTATTCTATATAATTCTAATTAAGTTAATATATGTCAAATTTAATTAAAAAAGCATTAAAATATTCTTTTATTTAAATCATTCTTGTTGGAATGTAAAATTCTTAAAAAGATTTGTAACTTTAAATGATTTATTGATTGAAAAGAAATGAAGATCTAAATTAGAAACAATAATATTTAAAATCGAAAGTAATTTATACTCGATAATTAAAAAGTCAAGAATAATATCTTATAATAGTAATGAATTCATTTTGTTTACACTTATTTAAGGACTAAAGTACCCATCCAAATCAGAAAAACTATTTGGACTTATGAAAATAAATTATATTTCTTTAGAATATGAGTTAAAAGCATTATCCAACTTAATCTGATTCACTTTCAAATTTATAATATGTTGTTCTTTTCTTTTATATATTATACAATTTATATTATATAAAAAAATAAATATGTTATACTATAACATAAATAATAAAATATATATATTAAATTGTCTTTGGTAACTTAATAAAAGGAAAAAAATAAATAAAGTTGGTAAAAGTTAGGAAAGTGAAATTTTTATTTTATAAATATAAGTTAAAAGTTGAAAATTAATAATTAATTTAAAAAAAAGTTACGAAAAATGTATAAAAATTAATTTTAGTTTTTATGTTGTGTAAATGGATTCCTCCCGTAACAACTTTTCTAGAAAAAGCAAATGACAATTAGAAAGCGAAATCTTTTCTTTAGGCATCTTTTTAGAATTATGGACAGAAATATTTACTATTATGTATGTTAAATCTTATGACTTATGTCAATTAAAAACAAAGTGAAATATTCAATATAATGTTTTAAAATTAAATATAATAAAATAAATTGCAACTTCCAATTTATAAAAAAAATGATTTTAATAAATTTGTAATAAAAGATCTGATCAATATATTTTGAAATTATTATAGAAAATCATTAAAACTAAATAATTGTGTAAGATATGGACATCATTAAAATATAAATCAATTAAAAGGATTATTTGTAAATTTTTTTATAATTAAGAGAGGGAAATAGAATTAGTTAAAATCGAACCCAAATTTTCATCTCAACGATATAAATCAGATAGTAAATAAACACACATAAAAGTAATAAATGAAAAACTAACCCAATGAACTTTAAGACTTTTCCGTTTTCGTCCTTGATGGGTGCAATTGTAAGAAGATTCCAAAAAGGCTTTCCATCTTTCTTGTAATTCAACAATCTCCCACAGTAATTTCTCCCTGCCTGCAATGCTTCCCTAATCTTCGCCACATCTTCCGGGTCCGTACCCGCTCCCTGTAAAAACCGACTGGATCCTCGACCCACCCAACAACAACATCAAAATGTCAATTTTACCCTCCCACGGCTGTTATTACAGTTGAAAGAAATCAAGTAAAAGCAAAAAGTTACTACATCAAAATTTAGGATTTAGTTTTTTTTTTTTTTTTTTTTTTAAATTTTACATATTTAGGTCCTCTTATCTCATAATAAATCCAAATTGTTAACTTCTGTTAATTGCGTTAAGATGCACATTAATAAGAGTAAGAGAATCAAAATATATCGAATTAAAATGAAAGGATTAAATTTTGAGTTGGTATGTAATAGAGGGACTAAAATTATAATTAAAAAGTAAATACACATAAAAAGGGTAATTTACCAATTCCTGCCTATGACCTCCTTAGAAGTGTATCCAGTCATCCTGAAAAACCCGGCACTTGCATAAAGAATCGGGTAATCGGGTTTGGTAGCATCCGAAACAACAAACGTTTGTTTAAACGTTGATAATGCATCCTTTAAGTCCTCCGATACTCGAGGGAACCCTCTCTCCTTGCTGTATTCATTATCCGATTCTTCGGAGCTCCGAACCGAATTATTCGAGTTCCTACGAGAAGTACCCGGTTTGGAATTCGGCTCATCCCCGCCCGAATTCCTAACAACAACTCCCTGCGGTTTACCCGTTTCGTTATCCGTTTTCAGTACCAGCCCCCATTCCGCAGCTCTCTTTGCAGCCACCCCGGCTTCATCCGAAGGTTTCGGGCTCGCAGTGATGTTACAAACGAGCGGTGATGATGCTAATGAAGACAGGGCGGGCGACGGAGCAGGAGCGTTCGGTTCCTTGAGTGCCATCCATGATGTTATTATTTCTTCGGCCCGACCCGACTTGGATTCGAGCTCGGAAGGGCGAGTGTTTGCTTCTTCCGCGGTACTATCACGTTGCTCTATCAAGTTTTCCCAAATGGGTTGCGGGCGAAATGCTGGGTTAACGGGTCGGGTCGAGAAAGTTGATGGATTAAACACTTCTAGTGAGCCCCTTGAGTCCCTTGGCAATGGTGGGATCAAATTTGATTGCTTGGATGATTTTTCTGTTGATTCCATTTCTGCATAAAATTTCAAAGTTAATACAAACTATAATAAAAATAAAGGAAAAATCTAAGTCTGATTGTGATTTTGGTCCCTTATTTTAATTTGACATAATTTGATCCTTATCCTTTATTAATATTATTAATAAATCCAAATGGACAAGGAATTCACATCAGTAGCTAACAAACTTATCAATTTAGCTATAGTAGAAACATTATAAAATTAAAAGCTAAAAAAATACAAATTAAATCTCGAATTTGAGTATAATAAAATATTAAAATTATAATTTAATTGAAAAATATATATACCTAGATAGTTTTTTTTTTTTTTTCTATCATGCATTGAAGAGGAAGGAAAACCCCATTATAATTGATAGCCATGCAAATATTATAAATTTCCAGCTGGAAATACATTAAAAATAGTTGATTTTTGGTTCCTTCCATGTCTTATATGCCAATGTTTCAATTTCAATATCAGTGGTGGGGGCATTGAAATGAACTGGACTATGAGATGTTTTTGGAACTGAATTATGAAGGTGATAAAAAGTAGTCTCATAATTTCATAAGTTTTCATTTTTCAAACTATATATATTATAGGGGATTTTCAGTTCATTTCAAGTAGCTTCCTATCATTAAATTTTACGATCGTATAAATTGTAAAACGGATATGAGAAATTTCCTGAAAAAAAAAAAAAACAACATTTCAGTACAATTTTAGGAGCAGATAAGAAAGATTTTCTGGCAAAATGATTTAAAAGATGATATGCATATATTTTAGAGCCTTACTTTTGGATTCAGATCATAAAATAAACATTTAGAAGTGGAAGATTTCAAGAGAAAATCAATGCAACTTACGAAAGAATAAAATGTGTAAATTAAGTAAACAAAGAGCTTACCTGAAGTGAACTGAGCTGATAACAAGTTGGAAGTCTTCACAACAAATAGCTTAGGAGAAGATCGTGGAAGAGAAACTACTTTTTAACGGCAACCAAAAGGGGAAAAAAATGATATCCCATGCCTCTGGGCATAAAATTCACATGGCTTTTGCCATTAAGCTCGAATCCCTATAACTCAATCATGAATCCCTATAATATAAGGGGAGGGGGTGTTTGTTTTCTTGTATCTAAAATATTTTCCCCAGAAAAAGAAAATCAATCACTCACTCACTCTCACTTTCCTCACTGATTGAGTATTTGAGTGATGCTTTGTGTTTGGAATTTACAGTCTGGAAATGAGTTGTCAAAAAAAAAAAAAAACAAGAACAGAAGAGCAAAACCGGAATCAGCAGAAAAAAACAGAAGCAAATTTCTGAAACATGTCCTAATTTCAGGGCTTTCTTTGTTTTCTTGGGGTGTCTCAGTCTCACCAAAAGCTTTTTGTTTTTTTTTTTAAGGATAATTCGTATAGTTCCATGATTTATCATCATCATAAAAGCCTTTTTTGTAAATAAGAATAAAAAAATATATGTATGTCCTTCAACTTAATTGCAATTTCTTGGAATACTTTAATTTGGGTTTTAAAATTTTTAAGATTATTTTAAATTTGTCACTTAGATTTTTTATTATTAAGGGGATACAAAATTTAAGACTAAAATTATTTATAAACATCTGGAGAATAATTTTTAATTGTTCAAGGTCTAAGTTAATACTTCAAAAATTTTCTCTTATTAATTTCACCTCGACATTTATTTTAAGTCATTTCGGACTTTTTTAAGATTCAACATTTTTAGTTTTGTTTTTTCTATGATTACTAAAATTAAATCAAATTCAAATTCAGGAAAATTTGGTATAAAATTTAGAAAATTATTGGCTAACATAGAGGAACACGTGGTATAATTGGGTTGGTGTTTGGGATTTTCAGCTTGAAAGTTAAAGGAATGTGAGTCTGAAATTCGAAGGGCCCTTTTAGCCTATCAGAATCTAATTTTCTTATCTTTTATTTCTTTGTTTATCCATTATAACTTTTTGTTTTCAACTATAATAGTGCATTAATTAATTATAAAAACCAAATTGCCTTCAAATATTGATTTTGATTGAAATGGAATGGTTTAATTTTGTGGGTGGAATGCATGCATATCTTTTTGAAGCCATGATTAATTTATGAAACTCTTTTCCTAGAAAGTAAACAGTTTTACTTTTAATTTTTAAATTAATTTTACCGATTGAGTTTTATCTCAGTTGGTATTGGTATTGTTGTTATTACAAGACAACATGGATTCGAATGTGCTAAAGCGTATTATCCTCTTATTTAAGGGTTGAGAAGGAACTATTAGTAGTTTTAGACATTGCATAAAAAATATAGATTAAGAATCGTGATGATACACTCAAATGAAAGAAAGTAGATAAAAAAATATACAATGAATAATAAAATGTATGACTCGAAATTAATTAATAATAACTAGAAACCCTATCACACGCGTATGCGTGTGGAAACCACAAATATAGAACACAAATGTTTGTTTAAAAATAACATATAATAAATTATAAAACGTATGCGTTCAAACTAATTAATAATAACACATTAAATATGTATGATATTAAAATTTAAAAAATAGATTAAATTGTTTATTATTAATATATACAATTAAGGGAAGTAATAAAGTATTCATAATAAAATTAAAATGGATAAAAATATTAAAATAATGATTTAGTTGTGTGGTAAATTAAAAGTTTTATTAATGCAATTGATTTGAGTTCGAATCTCATCATGTGCATGTTTTTATTGTTTTTTTTCAAAATAAAAGGCTAAAGTATCCTCAAATAATATTATTTATTTTGAATACAGAATGACATTCTTGTAATTTCCTAACTAAGTTGGTGTTCGATTGACTCGTGACACTGACTCAATCAAGACTTTAAATAATGGTATAGATATACAACTGATGAAGGTAATAAAATGTCCATAATAAAATTAAAATATATAAAAATATCAAAATAAAATTTTAGGTAAATGGTAAATTACAGAGTTTAATAATGCAATTGAACAAAACTCATCGTATGCATATTATTATTATTATTTTTAAAGTAAAAAGACTAAAATACCCTCAAATAATATTATTTATTTTGATTACTGAAGGGCATTCCTTAACTTTCTAACCGAATTGGTGACCCAATTAAAGGTGACACCAATTCAATCAAGAGCTTAAATAATACTAATAAGACTCTTACAAAATTAAAACATTTAATTAAGTCTTTTTTTAATATTTGATTAAATGAAAAATATATATTTTTATTTTTATTTTTTTAAAATAGTAATTTAATTTGAATCATTTTAACTCAAATGTTTAATTTTACCACCAAAATTTATAATTTTATCTTAATTCCTTAAAAACAAATTTCTTGACTTCTCTTTGTGAATCAATATACCCAGAAACATAATTTTTTTAAAAAAAATACAAAGTGAATTAGGTCACAAATATCTCTCATAATATATATTATAAACAATTAAATTAATTAAGTTAAATTATGGTATTGGTCTTTTTTTTTATCATATTTAAATTTGAGATTTAATTTTGATATTTTAATTTTATGTAATTTGAATCTCTAATTTTTATAAAGTCGTTAATTAGTTCAAATAGTTACAGTTAACTATTTAAACTAAATAATAATATTATAAAAATTAAAAAAAATCAAATTATACGAAATTAAAATACAAAAATTAAAAATCTATATTTAAAAAATAAAAAAAATCAAAACCGGAACTTGAGCAATCAATTAGCATTAGTTAATATGACTCGCATATTACTAATAGATCCTTGAAGATAGTAAATTCGAGAAAGTTTGGATGCATAATATTATACTCCAGGAAGTTAATTAAATAAAATCTACCAATATTATATTTAAATGTTTGATTAAGTTAGTGTCATAAGTCAATCGGATGCCAATTCTTTTTACTAAATAAAAAATATTACTATGAAGGTTTTTTTGTATTTATATATAAAATGTATAAAAATCATATGGATTTTTTTAATGTATAAAAACTATATATGATAAGACTTTTTGTTAGAGGATTACAATTACAAATACAGTACAAAGATATGTCTGACCAACTACAATGTAGAATCAACCCAGTATAAAGCACAATGGACGAAAAACCAAAAACAACTAAACCAAACCCACACATGGTATACGCCAAGGGCGCATCTATGGCGACTGGCAGGGACCCCGGCACCCAAAAGAATTTAAATTAGTAATGATAAAATTATACTTTGTCCCCTCAGAATGATAAAATTTTGATTTAATCATTTAAAAATGATAAATATATAAGTTATTAAAATGATAAAATTACATTTTTACTATCGTTAAAATATACAATTTAATTCCGCCTCCAAAAAAATTTCTGACTTTATCTTTGATATACGCACAAAATGAGACAGAAATTCACACAATATAATTATATATGATAATACCCGAATCTAAGTTTAAAAGCCTCCGTTAACACATGAGCTAACTTTACCATTTTAAGCCAAAGTTGTAAATGTTTTTATATTAATTGTGATTAGTTTTATTCATATCGTAATTCTGCCGTAATCTAATTCTAGCAAAATCCCTCTTAGATTACGGAACGAAAGAGGTCAGGTATGTCACTTCCTTCTCATATAAGTTAATTGAATATAGGTTTTAAGTTATGGGTGTACATCAAGAAGGAATGTATCCACATCATAATCAGTTATTTTTTAAATTATCGAACTCTTTTCTCAAAAGTAAAACTGTTTTTACTTGGATAAATTATATAGATAATCATTTAATTATAGCCATGTGAGTTGGCTTATAATGGTGAATTTGATGATGTATATAAGTGTGCAAATAGCCTTTGTTTGAGTTTAGTAATTGCCTTATAAATGCTAGTTATGATGGTAATTGGTGCTTGTTGAAAATGGATATGGTGAACATCAAATGGTTAATGATTTGGTAATTAGTATGCTAATGAGTTTAGATAATTTGATACATGTTTGAAAATGACCATATTGATGAATGAAAAGGGTAAAAATTTGATATGTATTTGAAATGTATACTGTGGTATGGTGAGTCTTGTGATTGTTGATATTGAAATGTGTAAAAGTATGCCCAAAGATCAATCATGAGATGGTTGTAATAACATACTTGATTTACCATGTTTATTAATATAAGGCGTTGTCATTATTATTTCAATTTTTTTTTCTGTGTGTACAAATAAACTGTTTTATAATAATGTCCTGAGAATAATATGATTATGCTTAAAAGATCCTTAGTCAAGTATTATTGTTGACTAGGGCAACAATAATGCATTAAGACTAACATGTAGTTGATTGATGATAAAGAGTTGTCATTGATATGGAGTGTCAAAATCAATGCATGAATATGTGTGTTAGAGAACAACATATTGAACTAACCTGATATGAGTATGTTTCTTGGATTATTATGTATTTGTCACAACATTACTCATAGTGATTAATATGTATATGATCCTCAGACTTGAGATCATCATTATCTCAACATCGTGAGTTGTATATTTTGATACAGTCAAATGTACACCGTAACTGGTTGTTCTATAAAGGCTAATGTTGGATATACCACAGTCTATGTATAGGGATATGGTTGATCAATATAGGATAAGTCCCTCCTACATAATGGGAGTAATATCTTAGGCCACTTGAATGAGTGAGACTAGAAATGCATGGTCATGCTCAAATAAGTTGATATGAGATGTCATACTTATTTGTATATCATAGTCTACTCAAGGTATCAAGAAACATGGGATGGACTATGCAAATGTGACTATTCCATGACTTGTGTCCATTCTAGAGATAAATGACCTAAGGATTAATGCATGAAAGGTTAATCACAAAAGGTTATGTCGAATCATGACTTCTTGTAACTTAGGTAGCAATGATGCATTGCTAGATGCCACTCATTGTTTGTAACATTAGAGTCACTCTAGTATTACTGCTAATGTTACAAGAACCTACAGGGTCACACCCTATGGTTGAAATGAATGGAATATAACATAGTTGGTATTGTGTTTGGTTGTCACATGAATTAAATTAATTATAGAATTAATTTAATTGGGCAATCAAATATTGAACATATTATATGTACAAGGATGTTGTGCACATAAAGAGAACATAGTTCTATTAATATATGAATTTGGTTCGTATATAAATTTAAATAAATATAGTTTACCAAAATCCTTGTTATAATTAATGTAATTATAATTTTCGGTTAAAATATTATTGTATTTATTTATTTTTAGTTATGATTATTATGTCTGGATAAATTTTTTTTATGAATTAGGATTCATTATATATATACCAATTATAAAAAGGTGAAAGATAGTTTTTTTTTTTTTTTTGTAAAAGCCGTAAACAAACTAAAACTTTGCTTGTGAGATCTGACAGCCGTCAAACAAAGAAACATCCAAAAACAATTTTGGAGATTTCTTCCGTTCATCGTCAAACTGGACGAATTACGTAGAGGGGGATATCATAAAAGGTTGTGACTTGGTTCGATAGTAGATCAGAATTCTTGTTGCTGAGGCGTTGCTGTCTACTCAAATTGAAGTTTCGATAATTTCGAAACCATTATTTCACCCCGATTCGTTCCTCACACATGGATTCATAGTTTGCATCGCCAGAATTTTTTTTTTGCGCCATGGGGGTACCGGCATTCCAACAGTGGTATCAGAGCCACTTGTGTGATACAGACTCGGGGTTTAAACACTTGGGTGATGCAATTGTATGAGATGTATGCTTTAATTTTATTACGTTTTCGACTGTTTAAATTGTTTAAGCATAACCTGATAACTGTTCCTTTCGAGAATTGATTAAATGTTAATCATGGTGTTGTGGCCTATTCAGTTTTATGTTTTTACTGTTAACTATTAACAAATCTGTAATGACGCGATTGTGGTATTTACAATTTCCAATAAGAGTTAACTGGCTAGTGGAACAAGGGTTGTTCTGACATGAAACTTCAAGGATTAAAATCCTGAAAACACGATTCTGTTGATAAAAGTTATCAAATCATGAGGTTTCACTTGACTGGGGTATGCGGTTCGTACTGCGGGGCTTTGCCCCGCACCTCTGGTCCATACCGAGGGGGCTCCACCCCCGCACCCCTTCGGCCCGCTTCCTCCGACCGCCTCAGATCCCCATCTTCTTACAGTATGTTTTGTAAATAAAAATCAATAAAAAAAATTTTGGTGGGCCATAAAAGGTTGAAAGGATATTTTATAATTCACCTTAGCAAAATGTTGAATTATGTATGCTATTTTTGACATGCACGGTGTTTGAAAATGCATAGTTATAGCCTAATGACCCATTTGATAAAAGGTTGTATTTTTTTATAAATACGGCCTGCGTGTCGTGCGTTACTACTATTCTCTTGTATTTCTCTTCTCATCTTACTCCCTCGTATGTAAAACAAGTTTCTGCATATTGTAATTTGCAAGAGTTATTGTGGGCTAGACGAAAAGGAAGATGGGATAACTAGTGTGGACGATAGCTTGTGAAACGGCTTACACCTTTAGGTTTCCTTTTGGTTCTCTCATTGGCTTGGGTTGAACCACCTTAGTTTATGGGCTATAACTATTGCATTTATTTATTGTTTTATTTATTCATGTATGAGATGCTATGGATGTCTAAAGCATGCCATTTTTAAATATATTAAAATTTGGTTATAATAAACCCCATTAATTGACGAGATCAATTAAAAGACTAAATGGACTAAAGTAGACCACAATTGGTGAGATGCAACAACTTAAATAAAATCCCTCTATTAAAATATTAAGTCAACATGGCCTTCCAATTTTGCCCTCATTAAGGCCTCGATCAATACTATGTAGGTTCTGCCAAAGCGAAGTACTAGTATTTATCTTGGTTAAACGCGAAGAATAAACAAGTGATATTCGCTGGTTAAAAATTGGTTAATGACTTAACTAGGTTACTTTAATAGGATTAGAAACCTGAGGCAAGTAAATTGGATATATCATAAGATTATTAGAACAAGAGTTGTTCACCAAAAATTAGGAGTTACATATGATGTAATTAGCAAATGTTGCTTACCTAAATAACCATAGTCTTGAGAGTAAAGCCAAAGCTGACTTAAGAGGAGGTGAAATATGGATCCTTAACCCACTAGAAATACTTTTGAGAAAGTCTTTCCGAAATTAATATATGAGGGTTATTAATTTTGAAATAAATTAGTGGGAACATCATTTAATAAAGTCTTTTTAATGATTGATATAAACTTGGTAAATTTACTCACAAGCATATTTTATTGTTGTAGATATATTATGGCTGCAAACAATAATACTCTCTCATTGTGATCGGTCCTTGAGAAGGACAAATTGAATGGTCTGAACTTTCTTGACTGGTTCCGTAACTTGAGGATTGTCCTAAAAAAAGAACGGAAATTATATGTCATTGAACAACCACTTCTTAATGAACCACCCGCTAATGCCTCGAGGACTGATAGAGATGCTTACAAGAAGCATCTCGATGACATGGTAGATGTTGGATGTCTTATGCTTGCCACTATGAATCCTGAGCTTCAGAAGCAACATGAGGACATGGTTGCTTATGATATGATCGAGCACCTGAAAGAACTTTATCAGGGGCAAGCACGGCAAAAGAGGTTCGATATCTCTAAGGCCCTATTCAATGTAAGCTGGCTGAAGGAAGCCCAGTAGGACCTCATGTCCTTAAGATGATTGGCTATATTGAAAGCCTATCTAAGCTTGGGTTTCCATTGATCCAAGAGTTGGCCACTGATGTTATTCTACAATCGTTGCCGGATAGCTATAGCCAGTTTGTCTTCAATTTCAATATGAATGAAATTGACAAGAATCTGCCATAGTTGCTCAGTATGTTACGAACGGCTGAAGATAACATGAAAAAGGTTGGACCCAAGCCCATACTGATGGCCCGTAAAAACAAGGGCAAGGCCAAAGTTCAGACAAAGCCCAAGGGCAAAGGTAGGCCCAAGCCTAGAAAAGGAAAGGCTGCACCGAAACTTAAAGGTGGGGTGTCTAAGGAAGGAAACTGCTTTCATTGTGGTGTGACTAGACATTGGAAGCGGAACTGCCCTATCTATCTTGAGGAAGTCAAGAAGGCCAAAACAAGTGAAACGTCTGCTTCAGGTATTTATGTTATTGATATTAATTTATCAACTACTACTTCTTGGGTATTAGATACTGGTTATGGTTCTCATATTTGTACTTCTGTACAGGGACTACAAAAGCATAGGACTTTGGCTAAAGGAGATGTGGACCTGCGAGTTGGAAATGGAGCAAAAGTTGTTGCATTAGCTGTGAGAACATATACTTTATCTTTGCCTAGTGGACTTGATTTATGTTTAGAGAATTGTTATTTTGTGCCCAATTTAACTAAAAACATTATTTCAATTTCTTGTTTAGACAAAATTGGTTTTGAGATAATTATCATGAATAATTGTTGTTCCTTTTATCTCAATAATGTTTTCTATGGTTCGGCACAATTGATTAATGGCCTCTATATTTTAGATCAAAGGAATCTCATTTACAACATAAATACTAAAAGATCTAAAATAAATTACTCATATCAAACTTATCACCGGCATTGTCGTTTGGACCACATAAGTGAGAAACGCATATCAAACTCCATAAAGATGGTCTCTTGGATTCATTTGTTTTTGAACAATTTGAAGTATGTGAATCTTGCTTATTGGGAAAAATGACTAAATCTCCTTTTACTGGTAAAAGTGAACGAGCTAGTGATTTATTGGGCCTAATACATTCTGATGTATGTGGACCAATAAATACACAGGCCAGAGGTGGATTTCACTACTTTATTACTTTCACTGATGATTTCAGTAGATATGGTATGTTTATCTCATGCGCCATAAGTCTGAATCCCTTGAAAAATTCAAAGAATTCAAAAATAAAGTACAAAATCAACTAGGAAAAACTATCAAGTCACTTCGTTCTAATCGAGGTGGAGAGTATTTGAGCCTAGAGTTTGATGATCCTTTGAAGGAATGTGGGATTGTCTCACAACTTACTCCTTCTGGTACTCCTCAATGGAATGGAGTTTCTGAGAGAAGAAATCAAGCCCTGTTAAACATGGTTCGATCCATGATGAGTCATGTTGATCTACCGACTTCCTTTTGGGGATATGCACTTGAGACAACTACTTTCACACTAAATAGTGTTCCATCTAAATCAGTTCAAAAGACGCCATATGAAATGTGGACTAAGAAATGTCCCAGTATGTCTTTTATGAAAATTTAGAGTTGCGAAGCTTATGTTAAACGTCAAACGTCTACTAAGTTTGAGCCCAAATCTGAAAGGTGTATTTTTGTGGGGTATCCAAAAGAAACCAAAGGATATTATTTCTTTAATCCCACTAAGAACAAAACATTATTGCTCAGACTGGTGTCTTCCTAGAGAGAGAAGTTATTTCTAGAAAAGGAAGTGGGAGAAAGATTGAACTTGAAGAAATTCGAGAATCACAAGATACCACTAAACCAGAGATAGAACAACAGCAAATTCCACAAGAAATTAAGGAACAAGTAACTTTTATAGAAACACAACCACCGCGCAGATCTTTAAGAGAACGCCATGCACCTGAGAGATATGGATTTCTTATTACAATGCATGGTGACGTTCTTCTTATAGATCAAGATGAGCCTAGGACTTATCAAGAAGCGGTGACAAGCCTAGACTCTGAGAAATGGCTTGAAGCCATGAGATCTGAGATGGATTCCATGTATGAAAACCAAGTATGGACTTTGATTGACCCACCCGAAAGGGTTAAACCTATAGGGTGCAAGTGGGTTTTAAAAAAGAAAACCGACATGGATGGTAATGTACAAACATACAAGGGGCGAATAGTCGCTAAAGGTTTTCGCCAAATTTATGGTGTTGACTATGATGAAACCTTTTCTCCTGTAGCTATGTTTAAATCCATCAGGATCTTGTTCGCCATAGCTGCATTTCATCATTATGAAATCTGGCAGATGGATGTCAAAACAGCTTTCCTTAAAGGGAAACTTGAAGAGGATGTGTACATGACACAACCTGAAGGTTTTGTCAATCCAAAGGATGCTAGAAAGATATGTAAGCTACAAAGATCCATTTATGGATTAAAGCAAGCTTCTCGAAGTTGGAATCTTCGTTTTAACGATGCAATCAAAGAGTTTGGTTTTATCAAAAATGAAGATGAACCATGTGTTTACAAGAAAGTTAGTGGGAGCACTATCACATTCTTAGTACTGTATGTGGATGACATACTTATCATGGGAAATGACATACCTACCTTGCAGTCTATTAAGACTTGGTTAGGAAGTTGTTTTTCTATGAAGGACTTGGCGAAGCCACTTACATCTTAGGAGTCAAGATCTATAGAGATAGATCAAGACGACTACTAGGTCTAAGCCAAAGTACATACATAGATAAAGTACTGAAAAGATTCAATATGGAAGAATCTAAGAGAGGATTCCTACCTATGAGACATGGTATTTCGCTCTCGAAGGAAATGTGTCCTTCAACTCCACAAGAGAGAGAACGCATGAGTAAAATTCCATATGCTTCCGCTATTGGATCGATCATGTATGCCATGTTATGTACCAGTCCAGATGTCTCATATGCCTTAAGTATGACGAGCAGGTACCAAGTAGATCCCGGTGAAGGTCACTGAACCACAGTCAAGAATATCCTTAAGTACTTAAGAAGAACTAAGGATACGTTCTTAATATATGGAGGTGAGGGAGAGTTAAGTGTAAAAGGTTACACTGATGCTAGCTTCCAAACTAGCTTCCAAACCGATAAGAACGATTCTCCATCGCAATTAGGTTTTGTGTTTTGCCTTAATGGTGGTGCTGTGAGCTGGAAGAGTTCAAAGCAAAGTATAGTAGCCGGTTCTACAACAGAGGCCGAGCATATTGCAGCCAGTGAGGCAACAAAAGAAGTAGTTTGGATCAAGAAGTTCATTACTAGACTAGGGGTTGTGCCTAGCATATCAGATACTATAGAACTCCGATGTGATAACAATGGAGCCATTGTACAAGCTAAAGAACCCAGATCTCACCAGTGATCCAAACATATACTTAGGCGCTACCATCTTATTCGAGAGATTATCAATCGAGGGGATGTAGAGATATGCAGAGTACCTACAGATGATAACATTGCTGATCTCTGACCAAGCCTCTGACACAGCAGAAGCATGATCGTTACAATAAGTCGCTTGGTATTAGATATATGAGTGATTGGTCTTAGTGCTAGTGGGAGATTGTAAGAGTATGCCTAAAGATCAATCATGAGATGGTTGTAATAACATACTTGATTTATCATGTTTATTAATATAAGGCATTGTCATTATTATTTCAGTTTTTTTTTCTGTGTGTACAAATAAACTATTTTATAATAATGTCCCGAGAATAAATGATTATTTTTAAAAGATCCTTAGTCAAGTATTATTGTTGACTAGGACAACAATAATGCATTAAGACTAACATGTACTTGATATGGAGTGTCAAAATCAATGCATGAATATGTGTGTTAGAGAACAACATATTGGACTGACCCGCTATGAGTATGTTTCTCGAATTATTATGTAATTGTCACAACATTACTCATGGTGATTAATATGTATATGATCCTCAGACTTGAGATCATCATTATCCCAACATCGTGAGTTGTATATTTTGATACAGTCAAACGTACACCGTAACTGGTTGTTCTATAAAGGCTGATGTTGGATATACCACATTCTATGTAGAGGGATATGGTTGATGAATATAGGATAAGTCCCTCCTACATAATGGGAGTAATATCTTAGGCCAGTTGAATGAGTGAGACTAGAAATGCATGGCCATGCTCAAACAAGTTGATATGAGAAGTCATACTTATTTGTATATCATAGTCTACTCAAGATATCAAGAAACATGGGATGGACTATGCAAGCGTGACTATTTCATGACTTGTGTCCATTCCAGAGATAAATGACTTAAGGATTAATGCATGAAAGGTTAATCACAAAAGGTTATGTCGAATAATGACTTCTTGTAACTTAGGTAGCAATGATGCATTGCTAGATGCCATTCATTGTTTCTAACATTAGAATTGTTCTAGTATTATTGCTAACGTTACAAGAACCTACAAGGTCACACCCTATGGTTGAAATGAACGGAATATAACATAGTTGGTATTGTGTTTGGTTGTCACATGAATTAAATTAATTATAGAATTAATTTAATTGGGCAATCAAATATTGAACATATTATATGTACAAGGATGTTGTACACATAATAAGAACATAGTTCTTTTAATATATGAATTTGGTTCGTATATAAATTTAAATAAATATAGTTTACCGAAATCCTTGTTATAATTAATGTAATTATAATTTTCGGTTAAAACATTATTGTATTTATTTATTTTTAATTATGATTATTATGTTCGGATAATTATTTTTATGAATTAGGATTCATTATATATATCAATTATAAAAAGGTGAAAGAGATGTTTTTTTTTTTTTGTAAAAACCCTAAAAAAAACTAAAACTTTGCTTGTGAGGTCTAACAGCCGTCAAACAAAGAAACCTCCAAAAACAGTTTTGGAGATTTCTTCCGTTCATCGTCAAACTGGGTGGATTACGTAGAGGCCGAAATCATAAAAGATTGCGGCTTGGTTCGATAGTAGATCAAAATTCTTGTTGCTGAGGCGTCGCTGTCTACTCAGATTGAAGTTTCGATAATTTCGAAACCATTATTTCACCCCAATTCGTTCCTCACACATGGATTCATGGTTTGGATCGCCAGAATTATTTTTTTTTACTGCATCATGGGGGTCCCGGCATTCCAACAAAATGGAATAAATGATGTTTGGTTGAAGTAGATTGAATGCTTATTTATGCCTTGTATTGGTACCAATTGGTTTGATGTAGGAATGCATAAATTTGGGTGGCAAATTGGCTTGATAAATAGCCTATTTTTGTCCAGACGGGCAAAGATACCGGCGTGTGTGTCTCAATTGTGTGCGACACACGGTTATATTACACGGCCGTGTGTCCCCTGGTGTTGAAATTAAAATCAAGTCAGTATGCTCCACATGGCCTCACACATAGGCGTGTGATTGGCCGTGTGGCATAAGCCAGTATACCCTACAGGTTTGGCACGGTCTGGCATACGGGCGTGTATGGCCATTTTTAGGGCACATGGGCTAGCCATACGGGCATGTGTGTTGGCCGTGTGACCTAAGTCAAAGAGTTACACGGGTTGGGACATGGCCATGTGCTCCCATTTCGAATGTCCACATGGCCTGTGACACGGGCGTGTATGTTGGCCGTGTGAGAGACACTGCTGGACCCCATGGGCGTGTGGCGCCTGTTTTGAGAAAAATTTTCTAAGTTTCGTAAAAATTTCTTGTGTTATTGGTTTAGTCCCGAACCACTCCCAAAGCATGTTTAGGGCCTCGTAGGCTCATTATAGGGGCATTATGCTTGAGTTTAAATAATGTTTGCATAAAATGTGAAATTATATGTGAATTGAATGTTTAAATGTTTTATAAGTTCGGTAATACTCTGTAACCCTATTCCGGCGTTGAATACGGGTGAGGGGTGTTACACAATACTGTTTTGGCATTCTGGCATTTTCAAAAATTTGGACACAAGTCAAATCTGTATCGACACCTTTATAAAGTATCAATCCTTGAAGATAAGTATCGATACTAAATTGACATTTCGTCATTTTAAAACACTGTTCATTTGGTAAAGTACCGATACTTCAACCTATAGTATCAATACTTTTGCCAGAATGTTACAAATCTTGCATTTTGGTACCATTTTCATGCTCAAAACAAAGTCAATCTAAATGGTGGTTATAGGCACTCATTCAACCTGCAACAACCAACTTCCAAACATACCAAATACAACAATTCATCAATTAACCAACCATAAACTCAACATGCTTTACTTGGTAATCAACATACACTTTTACCTACACAATTCAAACAATTGAACCACGCCCAACACAATGTATACCAACTCCATTTATCAATTAAGTATACAACTAGCCATTCAATTTCACCATCTAACACAACCATTTCTGATCCAACATTGTAACATATACACTCTTCTTAAAACTTGACACTTTGTCATGATGCATCGACCTATACAATTCACCAAATGTTCAAACATTTAAAACCATTCATATTCATCTTGTATTCAAGCATTTCTTTTCCAACTTTGACACTTATGTACATAACATATACCCATTCAAAATAAAGCCACATTTGATATTCAAAACACAATCATTCAAAGTATAAACATAAACATAACATTGCTTATATATATGCCACATAAACGATTCCAAAAAGATAAAAAGACTACCGAATCAAAGGTTTGATAGTGTGAGCTTCGAAGTGATCCGATCGCCTTATTCCACAAAAGACAACTACAAGAAAAGAAAACACAACAGAGTAAGCATTTCTTATGCTTAATAAGTTCATAAGTTTTAAACAATAAAACTTACCTCCATTCATAATTAACACAACAAATTAGCTAACTACAAATCTTTCCTGTCATCACATTTCACAACTATAAGGTGAGTTCATCACATATGAATTTTATAACATTTCAATCGGTACGATACAATCTCATCTAGTGTCATTCTATTAAAATCGTCAAACACATACATAAATTACATAATTTCGATCTTATATTTCCATTTCTATCACAATACATACTAGCATTCATTCATTTACCTTGTTGTAATAGCTGTTTAGCCCGATGAACTATAATAAACATATACGGATATGCGGGTAACCACCAAAACACATCAGATTGCTCGTCCGAGCAGTAACTCCAAAGCACACTTGAGCATCGAAGTGCTAAGCCCGTAGGTATCAAATGTCATAAGACATTACATCTCTCCAGAATACACCAGGGTTTCCGTAGAAACAATAGGTAATAGTGGTATCCGTAGAGGCAAAACTCGGTAATCAGCAACAAATGTTGGATTACGGTTTAAACAGTGAATTCTTCTTACATTGGTATCATCTTATACCATATCCCGCATACTGCGCAAATAACCCTATTGGCATGTCAATTGTATCCTATCCTTTCTTACGTTCATCCAAGCACATTTAATATATTAGTTCATTTCTTTACAATTCAGTCCATTTATCACATTTTTATACCATTTTATAACCAATTCAAAATACAATCACAATATATAATTTCATAATTTAAACACATCCAATACATTTACAAACATAACTACACCATATGAACTTACTTGGCAAAAAAGATAGTAAGCGAGGAGTCGAGGACTAATCCGTAATTTTCCCTTTTCGTCGATTATTTACTGATTGATTCAAATATTGATCTATACGGTAATTCATTTTAATTTATCAGTTTCAATTACCTTATACCATCTTATTTCATGCATATGACAAATTTATTTTATTTTTCACAAATTCCTTAAATTTTTGTATTTTATTCAATTTAGTCCCTAAAACCGAAACAGTCACATCTTTCACATTTAAGACTTGTTTTTTAATCTGATTTTAATCACATCCTTCTATAGCCCTCTGATATCTATATTTATATAAATTTAACATAATTTTTTTAATTTTTTACAATTTAATCCCTATACTCAAAACTAACAAATTTCACTTTACAAATTAATTATTTTTCATATCTAAGCTTAAAAACTAACCATTTAACATCAAAAGCTTCAATATTCAACAATGATAACATTTAAAATTTTTAATAGTTTTGCAAAATATCATATGTGTTAGCTAAATCGAGTTATAATGATCTCAAAAACATAAAATTTACGAAAAACAAACTCCGAATGACTTACCATGCAATGTCCGAATGCTTGAGAGTTTTTAACAATGACTTTCTAGCTTTTCTTTTTAAGGTTTCGATTGGGGAAAGAAAGATGATGATAAATTCTTTCTTTTCTTCCACTTTTATTTGTTTATTCATTAGTTTATTTATATATTAATGATACTTTAATTAAAATTATCACATTTTTAACACCAAACATGTGCTTAACCCTCCACTATAATCTGAAGTGGGCTATTTGTGTTTTTAAACCTTAGCTTAATCCTTTTAACAAATAAAAAATATATAGTGATTAAATTTTACCACTTTTACGATTTAGTCTTTGTATTTTAATTATTAACCATTCAATAAAATTATCGGACAGTAATTCAATATAATACTATAATATACTTGTAACTATTAATTAAAAATATTTAAGGACTAGATTATCGAAAAACGAGATTCTGAATTTAGTTATTATTTTCTCTATTATGCATAAGTTATGAATTTAGTTTTTGTATTTTAATTTGATCATTTTTAGTCCTTGTACATTTCAAAATTTAAAATTTTAATCTCAACCAAGTAATAATTGTTAAATTAGTTAAATTCTATTGTTTCCAAAATCTCATATGAAAAACATATTATCACTTTGTAATGCAATATCAGCTTGTTACTACATAAAACTCGTAAACAAGCCACATTATTTTAGTCAATTGATTTAATTGATATCATTTGATTCAAGACTCAAATTTCAAAATTTAAAAAGCATAGAGATTAAAAAAAAAATCAAATTGGAGAACATGGACTAAATTCACAACTCACAGGATCAATACCAGAATTTGACCTAATATATTTCATTGTTACCATTTGAGTCGAGACTAAAATTTTAAAATTCAAGAAGTGCCGAATCTAAAATTGACCAAATAAAAATATAATGATTAAATCCGCAACTTACACATAATATAAAGATTAATAGCAAAATTTAATAAAAGTTATGAGAGTACTTTTGTATGTTTTATATGAAATGTATAAGAATCAATATATAATTAATGTGACTTGAACTTTAGACATCATAACCTCCAGAATTTTAATTTTACTATTTAAATTAAAATTTTATTTATTCTTAAATTACTTTTTGTTTTATGTGGAATTATCTAATTTGGATAAATCCCACGAAAGGTTAATAATTTCCTTCAAATAAGTTAATTAAAGTATGGGTGTATATCAGGCAGGTATGCATCCCCATCACATGACCAAATATTTATTAGGTACAAAAATAGCTTAATAGTAACATTTAAATTTTTCTAATGAAAAAACATTTTGAAAATAGAATTAGGAGCATTTGTTATGTCGGTCCATCATATTTATTAAAAATAAATGGAAACCAAACATAATATTTCACAATGCTCTTTGTCAAAGACAAATCAATTAGAATATTTTCTACCAAAAAGAATCAAATAGAATATCATACGAAAAATCGAATAAATAATTACGTTTAATAAAAGCATATGTTTTTTCGAATCAATTAAAAAGAAGAAAATAATTAGAAACTAAAATTTAGAGAAACGAATTAAAAATTGCAAAAAAAAAAAATTATTTTTGTTACGATTTAATTCATTTGAATCTTTGATTTCTTTCAATACAATTCTTACGTCATTTTCCGACAAGGAACATATCTTACTCAAGATTTATCAACTGGTAGGATAATTAACATTAGAGCCTATTTGTCCACTAATGTCTAATAAAAGTTGCTGCAACAACCTTACCTGTATCACCGCCTTCCAACATCTTTAACATGTTCATTTTATGTAGTAGAAATATTTCAAGGTAAAAATATTAGATTTATTACAGTTGGATCGGAAAATATTGAGGAAATGCAAATTTAAAAGCGTGCATCGGATAAATTCGATCAAATAAATTGAAAATCAATTTACATTGATAAATGGATTAATTTTTGCTCACCTCTAATTAAATTAAAGAATAAAATTTAAAATAAAAAATAGCCCCACATGTGGTAGGACCGGAGACATGTGAAGACACATCATTTTGTAATCTACCATCTTATCTGCTCCCGGCTAAACGCCTCATTGTTATGGCCTGTGGGATTGGGACGTTGCACTGAGTGGGGAGGTCACGTTTCCACACACACTCCTTGTTTCATAAAGTGTTGCCACTTTTGTGGCTACCTGTCTCATTAGGTGAGCTCGGTCTCAACTTTTCATCAAGAATTATTTATTATAATATTGATATAAATTTAAGAAATTATTTTATAGATTCTTCTCATATTATCATTTATAGTCTTTTTTTAATTATTTCATGATATTTTAATAAAATTTTTTATGGTATTGATACATAATTTTAATAAATTTTTTATCTTGAATTCTAAACATCAAACCTTAAACTTCAAACTCAAATTCAAATTTAGGGTTTAAGGTTTAGGATTTGAGATTTTAGTTTCAAGATTCAAGGTTTTAAGTTTGAGATTATGAATTTAGGGTTTCGCGTTCAAATAATAAAATTCTCAAAATTATGTATTAATGACATGAAAAAAATTGTTGAAATATATTATTCTAAACAGTATATAAAAAAATTACTAAAATAATATTTTAAAATTTTAATATAATTGAAAATAGAAAAAAAAACTATGTAATTTAATACAATTCAAACTTAAGTTTTAATTTAAATATTTTTAGTATTTAAATATAATGATAAGGGAATCAGATTTATAAAATAGAAAAAAAAAACTATGTAATTTAATACAATTCATTTTAGTTATGGGTCACCCTCAAGATACCTAAAATAGAGTGATTTGTTTTTTCCTAAATAAATAGGAACCAAGATCTAAATTATTTTTAGTTCACTTGTTGCTTTCGATCGAAGAGAATTAAATTAATCATGAAATTTGTGAAAATTTTATGGATACAATATGAAAAGTAGTTTACGCCCCGTTTGGTACAACCGACATAAAAGAAAAGGGACGTATTAAATAATATATGAGTATTAAAAAGATAAATGACAATTGAGTCTCGTTTGGTATGAGCATTGTTATTAATATGGGAGGATGTGAGTTTGAGTGTATTGAAACATATTATCCTTCTATTTATGAATTGGGGAGAGACTATAAATAGATCTAGATATTGTTTCAAAAAGAGTAGATATAATCAAAATCTATTTTGTTTTCACTATGATGATTATTATGTTTTTCTTAGCAATACTATTATATTATAATTTTTTTAAAATAATATATTTTAGTATATTGTATTTAACTAATATAATCATTTTTATACAATCTAACATATAGAGTTATGCCTCGTATTTTTTGGCTTTTCTTTTCCTAGTTAAACTTTTTTTTTTTTAGTTTTCCACTTAAACTTTGATTAGTATAGTTTATTTTAATATTATTTGACCTACAAATTTAGCCTATAAATAGATCTTTTTTCCACCCTAAAAAGATAATCCATAACACATCTAGGTATTAGCTTTTACAAGCTTTCAGAGAATTTTGTGTTTATGTTTTGAAGGTTCTTATTTCGAGTTTCGGGTTTAATTTTATCTCCATCTTTTGTACTTTTTGATTTTTCCATTTTAGTGAAATTATCTTTCCTCGTGGTTTTTTTTCCTCTTCGGAGGGGTTTTTCCATGTAAAATATTTATGTTCGATTTTTTCAATTTCTTCGTTATTTTACTTGTTCGTTGCTTAACCGAGTTTATCCCCAACAAACTAGTATCAGAGTTAGTTCGATTTTCGTAACCAACCCGTTCATAGATGGCAACAACAAGGTTTGATATTGATAAGTTTGATGGCATCACAATTTTCAATATTTGGCAAATTTACAAGTCAAGAATTTTGATCCAGAGTGATCTTGATAGGATCCTTCATAGAGGAAACCTAACAACATGGAACAATTAGAATGGGATAGGTTAGATAAAAAAGGCTTTATATTCAATTCAATTATGCCTAACAAATAATGTGTTACAGGAGTTGTTAATGCAGAAAACGATATACACCTTGTGGAAAAAGTTAGAAACCTTTTATGTGATTGAGTTTCTAACTAATCGATTGGTGTTGAAACGACGGTTGTACACGTTCCGTATGAACGAAGGTGAGCACCTTAGAGGTCACATCTATTAATTTATTACTCTTTTGAATGATTTTAAAAATGTTAAGAATCAGATTGACGATGAAGATCAGGCTATGCTATTATTATGCTTTTTACCCCATTCATACAAGTCTTTCAAGGAGACCCTAATTTATGGGAGATAATCTCTCATTTGAGAATGTGAAAGGTCGTCTGTTGAGCAAAGACTCAACAATGAGTTTGGTTCGGATAACAGGTCAGATAGGCAAGCCTCAGTTTTTGTAGCATCAAGGAAGCTAGACAAGAGATGTCACTAGTGTAAGAAGTTAGGTCACGTCAAGGTAAATTGTTACAAATTGCGAAATAAAAGGGATGCTGAAAGCAACGAGGAAGATGTAGCTGGTACTAATTTGGCCAATGACAAGGGTGATGATTTCTTGTTGATGTCAACAAGTGAAACCTTCAAGCTTACGTCTGAGTGGATTCGGGGTGTTCTTTCCACATGTGTCCCAATAGGGATTGGTTCGCTATATACAGTTCAATTGAATATAGAGTTGTATGTATGGGGAATGGTTCACCTAATAAGGTAATCGATATTGGTACTGTTCAGATCAAGATATACGACAAGACAATTAGGACATAGTCAGACATGTGTCTGACTTAAAGACAAATCTCATCTCTTTGGGAAATTTGGACTCGAAGGTTTGTAGAATTAAGATCGAGTCAAGCAGTATTAAGGTATCCTATGGGGATCTCATTTTGATGAAAGGTAAAAAGATTGACAGCCTTTATGTTATGGAAGGATCAACGATGACTGGTGAAACAGGACCTTCATTTGTTAAGGAGTCGCAGTCGATTCATTTGAAGCGGAGACAACTTGGTCATAGGAGGGAAAAATGTATGACCGTTTCGTATAAAAGAGGCTCTCTTTTGGGTGCAGGTTCTGAAAAGATAGGGCACTACATTCGTGGAAACCAGACCAGGGTCAATTTTGATTTAGAAATGCACAAGTCGAAGACTAGAAGTCTTCCAACTTCTAAGCACAACTTCGACTCAATTAATATCCTACATAGTTTAAGATAAGCCCATGGTGGGCTTTAACAAAGAAGGCGTTGTGGAAATACGAGTCAAGGTGGAGATTTGTGAAGTTATGCCTCGTATTTTTTGGCTTTTCTTTTCCCAATTAAACTATGTTTTTAGCTTCCCACTTAAACTCTGATTAGTGTAGGTTATTTTCATATTATTTGACCTACAAATTTAGCACATAAATAGGGTCATTTTCCACCCTAGAAAAATAACCCATAACACATTTAGGTATTAGATTTTACAAGTTTTCAGTAAATTTTGTGTTTACTTTTTGAGGGTTCTTATTTCAAATTTATGGTTTAATTTTATTTCATGTAACACCCCTAACCCGAAACCGTCACCAGAATAGGGTTAAGAGGCATTACCGGACAATAGAATCATTTCACAACCCATTTACGACACAAAGTCAATCATCATAATAATACATCAAACGTAAACAATTAGTCCCTTATTAAGGCGTATAAGACCTTAAACATATGCTAGGGAGGGGTCGGGACTAAACCGAAACACATACAGAAACTTTTTAGAAATTTAAAACTTTTCTAGGTTTTAGGGGATACACGCCCGTGTGGGTAGGCCGTGTGCCTCCCACGGCTGCTAGACACACTCGTGTGTCCTCCCCATGGTCGAAACTGACTTAGCTCCCACGGCCACCAAGCACGCCCGTGTACTTTGGCCGTGGTCGATCCTGTTGAAAACAACACGGCTACCAGGCACGTTCGTGTGCCATGGCCGTGTGCTCTTAGGCCATATACTGACTTACGCCCACGGTCATCAGGCACGCCTGTGTGCCACCACCGTGTGACAAAATAAGCTATTTGCAAGGCCAATTTGCCACCCACACAAGGTCAAACCTACAAGCACAACTGAGCATCTTTAAACACACAAATTGGCAACCAATTTCATGTCGCGTAATCATCATATCATCACATATAACCTCATTTCTAAACATGCCAATTTATACAACCAAATTACATATAAGTCTAGGTATAAATCATCCATAACTTCACTAAATCACTAAGGCATTAATTCATCATTGAACTCACCATTCATATGCTAATTCATTACCATCATGCCATATCAAAATATGCACCAAATACCATATTCACTCATGCACATTACCAACATTTAGCTAGCCATATCACATGGCTATTTACACATCTCAAATATGATTCAAAACAACTAGCCTATACATGCCATATTTCAACTATGTACATCTTTCCAAAGGTACCAAAATAGAATACCGATAGTGTGATTGAGATGCTGACGATTCCCAGATCCGAACTAGCTTTACTAACACTGCAAAGCAGAGAAACAAATCACACAGTAAACTTTACAAAGCTTAGTAAGTTCATAACATAAAACATTATACTAAACCAACCATCACATAGATTATTTCTCAAACAACTATGTACCATACCATATCAACTAATATGTTCTATTAACATTCCATGATCTCAATCATAATTTCATCAACCACATAGGTTCCGAACGTACCTTAGCCAACACTTAGTTATCGATCACATACTGCTAATCACTCACTGATTTCATTTCTATCAACTTTCGTCACTTCCTCGATTCATTCGCACACTCTGTGCCCAAATTATTAGACGAAGCTTAGAACATTGCATACTCAGTGCATTTTATATCAAACTGTTTATATATTGGTATCACACACACAGTGCACACCACAAGGCTGAAGCTTATATTATTTCGCACACACAGTGCTAATTATCTCGATCCCATCTCTGAATACGCACACTTAGTGCCACGTAACATCGAGCTCTTACATAGCATTCCTAATGTATTAATTCCATACCATTCATTCCAAACATTAAACATAGCTAAATATGATACACGTATTATGTCCGAACTTACCTCGAACGTCGAACTATCGAAACGGTCGATTAATCGAGCACTTTATCTTTGCCTCGATCTCGATCCGAACCTCTCCTCTCTTGGTCTATACACATTCAAATTCAGTCCATTCAATCGCCAAACCATTCATTTTAATCCAAGCACACATATTTAGGGCATTTTACACAATAGCCATCACATTTTCACATTTTGACACTTTAGTCCCTATTTCACAAAATCACCAAATTCACATAATTTCTCCTAGTACAAGCTTAGCTGAATTTTACTAATGTCTATACAAACCTACACATTTTAATTATTTCACATTTTAGTCCTTCAATTTACACTTTTCTCAATTTAGCCCAAAATACTCAATTTCACCAAAAATCTTAATACAAACTATGTTAATCCAACACCAAGTTTTCATATTTCACTATCAACTAGCACATAGCTTAAGCATTCATCAATGGCTCATCACCGAAACATCATCAATTCACAAAATTATGACATGGGCTTGATAGTAAACTAAGCAACAATCTCAAAAACATAAAAATCATAAAAAACCGATCAAAAACATACATTAAATTAAGCTTGGAATTAGCCGAAACTTAGAAAACCATGGATGCTTTCTTTTCTTCAACACATTCGGCCAACAAAGATGAATAATGGCCTATTTCCATGCTTTTTGTTTTATGAAATTATGACTTAATTATCATTTTACCATTTTGCCCTTTTATTAATCATATAAGATAAAATAACAATAAGGTTATTAAGTCATTTAACCATCCACTAACTTAATAATGGTGTAATTGCCTCATAAAGCCTCCACATTAATAAAACAACAACATTTAAGTACTTATAATTTAGCACATAGCTTTTACTCTTTACACGATTAAGTCATTTCTCTTAATTCGACACACAAACGATCAAATTATCACACAGAATTTTCACACAGACCATGTCACATACTATTCACACAGAAAATAACATTAAATTAACATTCTGACCTCGGATTTGTGGTCTCAAAACCACTGTTCCGACTAGGGTCTAAACCGGCCTGTTACATTTCCATCTTTTGTACTCTTCGTTTTTTTCATTTTAGTGAAATTATCTTTGTTCGTGGTTTTTTATCCTCTTCAAATAGGTTTTTCCACGTAAAATATATGTGTTCGATTTTTTCAATTTCTTCGTTATTTTACTTGTTCGTTGCTTAACCGGGTTTATCCTTAACATAACAATAATTTGGTAATAAATCACAATTAAAAAATATGTATAATTAAAAATAGTCCTAATCCAATTCTTTTTTTTTACAAAAAAAAAAGAATCATTATACTTATTATAAACTAATGTTTATTAGTAAAATTACATTTACATTAAAAACCATATCATTAATTAAAATAAAATCATTATCCACATTACTTTTCAAATAATCAACCTAAGAATAGTAATATCTTCACATAAATATCTAGCATCAACAAATATTGAGCCAATAAATAAATTACTTAGTATAAAAATAGAATTTATGTAGTAAAGTTCATAAAAATATCTTCTCATTAGGTTAAAAGTCTGCCGCCTTGGCACGGTTTAGTATGCTGTTTAGCAAGGTTTTAGTCGACTATAAGAGGTTCAATGGAGGATCCATTTTAGGCTCAAAAAGACGGATCGACTGTAACAACCTGTTTTTAGTGAAATCGAAACAGTAATTTCAGGACCACAAATTCGAAGTTGAAAAAATTATTTTATTATTATTTTATGGTCTATAGCATGATAGTATTATCGAATAAAATTTTCGTTAAGAAACTTTACCGTTTACATGTTTAATTTGATAAAAAGAACTAAATCGCGTAAAGTGCAAAAGTGGAGTTCTAATAGATGAAGGTATTAAATAGCTATAGAACTTTAAAGTGAAGTCCTTATATGGTAATTAGACCATTTAACTTGATAGTGGATGTACATGGCTTGGAAATTGTGTAATTATTAATGTTTTTAGAGGTTAAATTAGTAAAAAAAAAATAAGTTTGTTAAAAAAAGTAATTATATGTTATATTAAATTAAACCAAAGTGAAGGATCATCTTTTTCTTCTTATTTTCAATCGAAAGTTGAAGGAAAAGGAAACCATTGTTGAGCTAGGGTTCGGCTAGTCTTATTTCTTTGCTTGGTAAGTGATTTTTGTCCCGTTTTTGATAATTTCTATGTTTTCAAGATCGTTGTAGCTTAATCTAGCTAGCCCGGGGACTAATTTGTGAAACTATTAAACTATTAGGGTTTTACCATTGATGAATATATGTGAGTTTTGAAGTTTGATGATAGAAAATGAATGATTGTTGTTAGATAAACAACTTTTGTAAAGGCATTTTTTATGAAATTATCAATTAGGGGCTAGATTGAAAAATGAAAATGGTGTGGTAAAATTGTGAATTTGTGAAATATATGGGCTACTATTAGTATGTATAGAAATTTTCTAGGCTTGGGCACGGGAAAATTTGCATGAATTTCATTTTCCGAGCCTAGGGACTAAATTGCAAAGAATTAAAAGTACAAGGGTAAAATGATAATTTTTCCAAAATTATATGTTGGACTAATTTGAATGTGAAAAATATTAAATTGAGTTAAATTTATCCGTATAGATCAAGATAGACCTCGTGCGGAGTTAGATCGGGGCAAAGGAAAAATCTCGGATTAATCGCCTCTGTATCTAACATATACTCGTCGAGGTAAGTTCGTGTAATTAAATTACATATTTATATGCTTTAATTGAAATATATGTATATGGATTGTATAATTGATATGTATAATTACCGATCGCATATCCGACGACGTACGACGATTACCGAGCCCCGTTTGAACCTTAGAAATTCGTAAGATACAAATGATATGTCAATAGGATTACCAATTTTAGCTCGTAAGAGCTTACTGCTTCTCAGCTTGTATGAGCTTACCAATATTCAGTTTGTAGGAGCTTACCGTTACTCAGCTCGAAAGAGCTTATCGATTATAGCTCGTAAGAGCATACCGATTCAGAGCTCGTATGAGCATACATGTACAGGAATTGATGGATTACAGTTTAGTACACCTCATGTGTGCTACCCGAGTATCCAACGATATTCTAAATGGTTCAACGAGCAATGTTCTGTTACGAGATTACATGAGTTCGATACGAACTACTATAGACATTTACATGAAATACATGGAAATGATGTTATATGATATATTGATACATGAAAAGTATGATACACGTATATGAATTTGAATAATGGTTAAATTCATCCATGTGTATTGGATATTATATGTGCTTAACTTGGCTAACATGTTGATGAAAATATGTTTAGACTTTTGGCCAAATTGAGTTAGGATATACTATGTTTACTTACCTAAATTGTGATTAAATGGTAAGTTAAATTTTATGTTATATGAACTTACTAAGCTTAAATGCTTACTTTGTGTTATTTTTTGTGTTTTATAGTGATTTGGAAGCTCGTTCAAGTTGAAAGCTTGTCGGAGCTATATCACACTATCCGTCAGCTCTTTTGGTAGTTTTAGTTGGTTACATTTTGGTTATAATGGCATGTATAGGTTATTTTGGCTAATGATAGCCTATATGATTTGTTATGTTTATAGCCAATTGAGTTGGCTTGTGATTTGGTATATTTTGGTATGTATATATGTGGCCTTAACATGGTTGATGATATTTTTGATATGGTTGCATGATAAAAGGGTAAAATGATATCTAAGTGTACATTTTGTATTTGTGTTTTGAGATGTGATGAATTGGTACCTTGTTTTGCAAGGCATATATGTCTAAATATGATAGTTTATGGAATGCATTTGGTACCAAATGTGTAACAACCTGTTTTTGGTCAAATCGGAGCAGTGGTTTTGGGTCCACAAATCCGAGGTCAAAATATTTATTTTATTATTATTTTAATGTTTACAACATGAATATGTGATTGTGTGAAAGTTTCATTTAGAAATTTTATCGTTTGGTTGGTTAATTCGATAAAAAGGACTAAATCGCGTAAAGTGTAAAAGTGGTGTTCTAATAGCTAAAGGTGTCTAATAGCTATAGAACCTTAAAGAGGAGGTCCTTATGTGGTAAATAGCCCAATAATATGATAGTGAATGATAATGGCTTGGTATTTTGTGTAATTATTAATGTTTTTAAAGGTTAATGTTTTTAAAGGTTAATTTTGGTAATTGATTATTAAAGGTTAATTAATTAAAAAAAAACCATTTTTATTCATTATATTCTTCATCTAGCCTAAACTTAAAGAGAAAAGAATCTATTTTGGTGTTTAATATTCGGCAAACCTAATTTCTTCAATTAGGTATGTATTTTGACTCGATTTTTAATGATTTCTACGTTTTTGAGATCATTACTTCGTACTCTAGCTAGCCCGTACCCTAGATTTTGAAACTATTAAAGATTTATCATGTTTCCATTGTTGAATGCTTGAGTAATTTGATGATTTATGATAGATTTGGAACGTTAAATGTTAGATTAATAGCTTTTATAAAGTATTTTTGACAAAAATGTCAAAAAGGGATTAAATTGAGAAAATGTGAAATGTGGTGGTTACAAGTGTGAATAAATTGAAGATATGGGCTGCTAGTAACATGTATTAAATTTGGCTAAGTATGGGTTAGTACTAAATTGTATGAATTTGTGATTTTATGCAATAAGGACTAAATTATGAAAAATGTGAAAGCTCAGGGGCAAATGTGTAAAATAGCCCTAATGTGTGTTTTGGACTAAAGTGAATAAATAGTTGAATAAATAAGTTGATTTTGATTACTTTTAGATCAAGGAAAGAGGAATTCGGACTTAGATCGGGAAAAAAGCAAAGTGATTAAATAGTCGATCCATTTTGTCATTTCCGTACATTAGGTAAGTTCGTATAATTGAACTTGAATGTGTAATTATTCAATTGATGGATGGCATTGAGATTTTATTTATTTTATGGCTAAATGTGATGAATTTAATTTAAATGTACGATTTAAGTCGACGAGATACTAAATAAGACCATAGTTGCGCTATGGCAATCGGATAATAAGACCATAACCGGGTTATGGCATGTGAATGTAAGACCACGACAGGGCCTTGGCAATGTATGTGTATGTAACACCCCAAACCCGGCCTAGACATTATGGCTGTATCTGGCAATGTCACACGATAGTGTTTTTGAAACCTTGTTGTTACGATGAAAACATTCCATGTTATTATCTTTAGTAAACCTTTGTTAGAACTTAGGAAGTCGTCTTTATTCATTTAAAACATTTGTTTTGAAAACATCCCTCGTTGCGGAAGCTAAAACAATCTAGGTGATCATGCTTTTAGATATTACTTTAACTTTTTGAAAACCGAATTTCCTACGACCAGCAGATATAAATCCATAAAGTAAAATAAATAAATAAAAACCCAAATTTAAAACCAAAGTCTCAGAGGGTCCTTAAATTACAACCCAAATAATCAATAATAATCAAATCATAAATCGTGAATTGAAAACCATGGACTCCAAGAATTACTATGGTCACCGCTAAGTCCTCCGTCGCACTGGTCCGTCTAAGTTTGGGGATTACCTGTGCACATTAAACAAAAGGGTGAGTTTACGTAAACTCAGTGTGTAAGCCCGTAGAAACAAACAAACAATCAGTATTCATAGTACACAGTTGAACAGTCTTGGGCCTAAGCCCTTTTCAATATTAGTGATATTTGGGCCTTAGCCCATCTCAGTACAGTGTCAAAATGCAGTAGGGCCTTAGCCCATCACAGTATCAGTAGTAGTAACAGTTATGCAGTAGCAAAATCCTACCCAACCAGCCTCTACACACCATCTCCGTCCAACCCTACACTCCATGTGAGAATATAATCAACCCACCCATCCCTACACTCCAAGTAGAACCGAATGCGGCACAATACAGTAGTTTGCAACTGAGTTGCCAGTAAATTAGGCTTAAAGCCTTTCAGTACACTTCCTCCGAATAACAACCCCCAACCCAAAGCAATGCAACATACAATGGATGACATGCTATTATGCAATTTCAGTACATATATTCAGTTCAGGTATTAACATGCCCAGTACAGATATCATTTAGTCAATTTCACACACTTAGGGGTCTAAGTAGCGCCTACCGACCCTACAGTAGGTTCACAGTAGACTTGGGCGACCCGTGCAACCTTAAAAACATTTCGATAAAAATGGGCCCACACGCCCGTGTGGCCCACTCGGCCCAAATTGGCCTTGGCCGTGTGATCCATTTTTAAAGTAATTCATGCTAGCTTAATACTCATATATGTTTTCACTATTTACTTGTATGTTCATTCAAAACTGTCTACTTGAGTCATTATCACTAAATTATTTATATCTTGAGCTACAGAATTCCAAATTAAGGTCCATTTAATGTTTTTAAAACTAGACTCAAATACATTTCTACCATAAAATTTCCAGAATTTATAGTTTACCAAATAAGTACATTAAAATCTTTAAATTTATCCCTATTCTGCTGTTTGACAGCTTCATCCTTTCCTTACTAAAAATTATTTATCTCTTAGTATAGAAATTAGATGATGTTTTCGTTTGTTTCGCTGAAAATAGATCATTAAATATTTAAAAATATAAATTTAAGCCCCTAATTATTTTTTTACATTTTTTGATGATTTTCCTAAGTCAGAACAGGGGAACCCGAAATCATTCTGACCTTGCCTCACAAAATTTATTATATCTCATGATTTACAATTCCATTACTTACATTGTTTCTTCCATGAAAAACTAGACTCAATAAAATTTAATTTCATATTTTATTCAACCTCTAACTCAATTCCTACTATTTTTGATGATTTTTCAAAGTTAGACATCTGTTGCTGTCCAAAACTATTTTAGTGCAAAATGTTGATTTTCAAGTTTATAACACACTTATTTCCTTTATCTACAATTTTTTGCATCATTTTCTCTTATTTCTATTATTTCACGACAGCAATAAATTTTGGCTTTTCGTCGAATCCCCTTTTTTGCGTTTCGGGTACACACCTGATATCGATTCGCTGTGCAAAGTAACCCAAGCCTTCAAAAACCTATATTTGACCAATATATCCCTTAATTAATCACTTGATTCATCAATCAAACCAAATATCCCCAACATAAAACTCGAGAAACTAGACCAACGATGATTCAAAAACTTACCGCGACGAATCCAATAACCAGTCATCTCCACACATTGGAACATCCGCTTAAAACCTTTGAACAGCACCTAAACGAGAGTAAAACGAACTCTTTACACTGTTTATTCCATGAAAAACTAGAGTCAATAAACTTTAATTTCCTATTTTATTCAACCTCTAACTCAATTTCCACTATTTTTGATGATTTTTCAAAGTTAGACTACTGCTGCTGTCTAAAACTATTTTAGTGCAAAATGTTGATTTCCAAGTTTATAACACCCTTATTTCCTTTCTCTACAATTTTTCGCATCATTTTCTCTTATTTCTTTTATTTCTCGACAGCAAGCAATTTCGACTTTTCGTCGAATCCTGTTTTCTACGTTTCAGGTACACACCAGGTATTGTTTCTGATGCGTAAGCACTGTTAAGCCTCCTGAACCTAAAAATCGACCAACATATCTCCAGATTAATCACTTAATTCGTTTTTAATCAACCAATTTCGGAAGGAACTCGGCTAAAAACCTAGTAGAACCCTTACCTCGCTTGAGTAACCATGACTTCGCACAATAACAACGTCGATTCAAAACCACCAGCCCTTTTGATTAACTCCTAAACACCAAAAAGGAATCCCCCTTTTAGAGATTAACCAAGAACGATTAACAATAGACAAAACCGTTACTTACCGAACACACGCAACCAACGATGAACAACCAATTCAATTGGAAAAAAAAAAGAAACGGAAGGGGAAGAAATAATGGAAATTTCGGGAGCAACTAGGAGAAAGAATTGGCAGAGGAGGGAAAAAAAAGAAGAAAACGTTAGAAAAAGTTTAGGGAATTGGAGAGAAAACCAAAACTCTACTCTCTCTTTTTTGCAACAAAAACATAATCAAATTATTTTCTGATAACCTCTCCCAAATTATCTCCTAAAATCACTCCTTGTTAACCCACTAAAACACAACTACTCAGAATTTTGCCCCAACACAACTCTTAGCTGAAATTGGAGCAAAAATATTGTCTCCACGCCATCACAGAGAGTTGAACACAGGACCTCCAACACTCAACTTAACCACCAGACCAGCAGGCCCATTCTGATATAAACTTACCAACAATTAAACTTAAGCCCTTTGCACAAGGTTAAGGCTTTATTTATAAAAAATACCAAAATTTGCCCAAGTAAGGCTTGAACTTGGGACCTCACACACACACCTAGAACACATAACCATTAAAGCAGATAGACATTGTGTGTCACACATACACGAAATCAAAAATTAAAATTTTGGGGTGTTGCATCAAAGCATTTAGAAGAATTCTCCCATCAGTTGTTGACCCTTCCCAACCATGTAATACATCTATAAATTTCATGTCAAGGGCACATCCTCTTAAAACATTAGTGGCTACCTATAACACCCTTCGCCTGACTCGATCGTTGGGTCTGAGTTATCGGACGCTACAGAAAATATTGAAACAAATACAAACATTTATTAATTGATTTACACCATAATACAAGCATTTATAATCAAAATGTTTCATAATTACATTATACAATCTTTTTTGAAACCTACTCGAGCTTTAAAAAGCTCATTTACGAATTCGAGCTTGAAAAAAGACCAAATTGCAATGTTTTCAAAATTTCCATAACAAGTATAGATACCCTCATATAGGTACTTATACAATTTTTAGCTTTGATGTTTAGAAAAATATTAACAAAATCACAAGTATCGATACCTGTCATATGGTACTATACCTCTATTACAAAGTATCGATACCTATTCCAGTATCGATACCGTTTTACGATTCAATGTATTGTAAAAATTAAACAAAAATCAAATGTATCGATATAATTGTAAAGTATCGGTACCCTGATATAGAGTGTCAATACTTTAGTCCTGTATCGGTATCATTTGGGGTTCGAAGTTTGAAAAATTATGAAAAATTACTAATTATTGATAGCCTCCCCCAAAGTATTGATACCTTAAAGGAAAAATGTCAAAATTTGTTCTTTGCACATGTTTCATTTCAACCCAAAACAACCTTATACATTAAATGCATAAACACCAAATCTTCCGTACACAAAAACAATTCATGGCATACCAAAACACCTCAATTCAACAATTTCTCAATCAATTAAACATCTAAACATCAATAAAGCCCTTAAACATACCACTTCAACTTGTGAATTCTCAAACCATTTACACTTGCACATCCATTCAATTCCACCATTATACCCATACAATTTGACTTGCACATTGACACTCATGTGATACATATGTAACTTAACATATAACCAAACATACACACACTTATATATATAACCATTAACAATCCAAAATCAAGCATTATTCAAAGTTCAAATCAAAACTATCACTCAAAGTAAACACATGTATTCACACTTATGTACATGCCATATAATCGAGATCAAAATGAGCAAAAGTATACCCAAACAATAGCAGGATAGTGTGAGCTTCGAAATGATCTGATCAATGTATTCCGCAAATCGAAAATCTACAAGGAAAATGAAGGCAACGAGTAAGCATTTTGAATGCTTAGTAAGTCCATATGAAAATTACTAAACTTACCTTGACATTATAACATTTTAAGTAATTGAAATTCAATGGTATAATACATGACATCCTTTGGCACCTTGTACTTTCATGTTCAAACCAACAATATAACCAATAGTTTAGTTTATTTGCATAACAAAACTATGGTACTCAAATCATAAGCATATATAACTATTCGAAACATACTCAATTTGCAAAATAACATTTCAAACGAGATCACACATTTCAACCAATTCATTTTCAATTTAATTACCATTTTCATTTTTGTTTCACCCAGAGAACTATAGCAAATTAAACTTAGATACACGGGACTAATTTGCTCACACGAGCTGATATATTTCGACTACTTACATGAAATTCAGACTAGGGTTGCTCACGCAAGTTTATTTCGATGCTGCTCACACGAGCTTCAAAGAACCCACAACACATGTTGGTCCTCAATCCATCATATTAATCCCTGATCAAACACTCGTTACCCTTTTTTTATTGAACCATTTCCTTTTCCGTTTGGACCCTAATGACATGACATTCATGTCCTAATCGTTTATTAAGTTCACACGGGTAACATTACTGTTTTCATATCATTTCAAACCTTGTAATATCATCATAAACATATCATTCAATTATATAACAATTTCAAATATATTCTATACATCGTATTCACTTGTAATACTATATTTCTCATACTTTACGGTTTGGTCCTTTTTTATGCCAAATTCGTTAGAATTACGATTAACCTAAACTAATAGACATTATAATATATAGTTCAAACACAACATAAATAACATAGTAAGTTCCATATGAACTTACCTGACAAAAACAACAACTAAAATGTCGAGGATTAATCCACAATTTGACATTTTCCTCGATTATCCTCCAATTGGTTCAAATCTCAATTTATACGATAGTTCATTTCAATTTCTCAATTCAAATTACCTTAAATGATCCTATTAAATGCATATAAAAGTTCAATTTCACTTTTTGAATACTCCCTATAGTTTTTCATTTTTTTCAATTTAGTCCTTAAAATCAAAATTACCATAACTTTCAAATTTGAGCCTCAATTTTGAAACCAATCTAAATTAAATCCTTTTAAGGTTCTCTACTATCCATAATTATAGAAATTTCATACAAATTTTGAAATATTTACACTTTAGTCCATATGTTCAAAAACTAGCAATTAAACTTTACAAATTAATCTTTTTTCATTTCTAAACTCAGAAATAAGCAAAATAACATCAATTTCATCAAGTATTCAACGATGGAAACTTTTTAAAATTTTAACACTTTTGCAAATTGGTACATGGACTAGCTAAATCAAGCTCACGGGACATCAAAAACATTAAAAAATTATAATAAAAGGACTTGTATATTAACGAAAATGTTGGTCGAAAGTTTGAATGTTATAAAGCCCTATTTCTTTCCTTTCTAAACGGTGGAGAAGAAGATGATGAAAAAATGGTTTTCATTTTCTTTTAATTTTTCCTTTTATACTTAGTTTAGAAATTAATAAGCCTTAATTAATTAAACTAAACCGTAATTAACTAATACTAAGCTTAATTAACAAAAATTTAGTGGAATTATACATCATCCTCCACTAACTAACAATACTAAATGGTCCAATTTCTTAATTGGTCCTTAAACTAATTAAAAATCCATAACGGTTAAATTTTACCAATGTTACAATTTAGTCATTGTACCGTAATTACCTATATGATTGATAAAATTAAGGGACCAAACTTGAATTAAACTTTATACTAACCTTGTAAATATCAAATAAATAATATTTACAAACTCACTTGTCAGAAATGGGGTCTCAAAATCACTGTAAAATGGGTTGTTACACTACCTCATTTTTCATTGTATGATATCTAGGTTTCTCCTCAAGTGGCACTCGTACTTTGATGCGGGTTCCATCTAATGCCCCAATACAATTCTAATAATACATAATCATAAAGGTTGCTTAAATTAACTTAACTAATATTAGTAAAATGTATACCAAATTAATAATATTAGTTTTAGTTAATTACCTTGAATCATTTCCACTTGTCATTGGTTGAATCACTGCGAATAGGTTCAGTCTTTCCAAATAGAAAATGTTGGACTTTAATAACACTAATAAGGACTTTATTGAAATACCTACTCACTATTTCACCTGACCTTTAAAATGTATAACTACAAGTTCTATTCTTAATATGATAAGCAAGTATGAAAAGGAAAATTGCAACTTGCTCATCAATTAAAAAGTGTTTTGTGTACCTCAACTCTCCTTTTTTTTTTTAGTAATTTGCACAACTTAAAAGAAGGCAGCTTTAGACATTCTTAATACCTCAATACATGTTTGTTTATCACCATGGACTAAAGATCTAATCCTATCTCGTCATGCAAAAAATTCCATAAGTATATTGTAATCACCAATTTTAGCCCGGGCTAACAAAGCCCAATTACCAAACCAAACAGATTAAAATAGGCCCAATTTACACCAGAGCCCACAATTTCAGCCCAAATCTAAAAGCCCAAAAATTGATTCCAGAAAGCTAGGGTTTCTGAAACCCTAGCCCCTGGTGCGCCGCAATCCACCAGCCATGGTCGGCCACCAACGTCGCTCGCACGCCACCATGGTCTCATCCGCTCCTCCACTTCCCACTGCTCCCCACGTCCTGCAAAAAAGGACAAAAGAACAGCAAAGCCACAAGTAAAATAGATTGTATTTATTTATTTATTTTATTTACTCTCATTCGACTATAAAGCCATCAAAAAAGAATGTATTGGATCTCTTCTGGGGAATAAAAAGAAACTACCAGCTTAGCAGTTTCAAGAGCACAAGAAATAATAGCAGATCTCAAATAAAAAAACCCAAAACACAAAAATCAAACGAGAACCTTTGAAGGTATCCTTTTTCTATTTAGAATCTTTTTTTTTCGCGAATACATATATACATATACATAAAAAAAGACTCACCAAAACCCGCAGAGGCGTCGTCGAAAAACCCGTTCGGTCGTCGCCATTGGGTTTGGAAACTAGTTTCGGGGGATTGTTTCAGGGGAGCCTTGAACCGGACTAAGGGGCCTGGTTTTAGGCACCACCAACCACCAATACGGTAGTGGCACGGTGGTGCGATAGGGGACCAAATGAAACCCGATCGTCGGGCTAAGGAAGGAGAAGGGTTGAAGTTTTTTTTTTTTGAAGAAGAAGATGGGTCTGCAAATGAATAGAAAAGGGAAGATTTTGTTTTTTAGGAGAAATACGAAATGGCGTCGTTTCGCATTAGGGTCACCAGCGCTAAAACGGCGCCGTTTAAGGTGACCCGGCCCGAATCCGACCCATACCCTCAAGGGAATCTGCGTGTTTCCATAGTTTTTGGGCTATTTGTGCAAGCGAGCTTTCCACCCCCTCTATTCCTTTAATTTGGTCCTCCTTCGTTCATTTATTCTCTTTCAATTTGAACCTAATATTTTAATCACGGTGCAATTTGGTCTATGATGAGGTTCTGTGTTTTGAGGAAATACAGGGATATTTGCATTATTAATTATTCTTGGTTTGTGCGCATTTCATTTTGATCCTTGGTTCTGTTCTAATAGTTTTAATTATTTGTAGATCGCCCCTTTAGTTCTACTTTCGTCCCAATTCAATCCTTGCACAGTTAGATTTTAATTTTTCTTTTTAAATTCAGCATTTATTGATTCATTTCGAATTGTATATATATTGTTATACGTACGTATTTTACATATTATTGTTTTGAAACCAATATATTATGTTTTAAACTATTCCGTATATTACTAATTTAACATCATATGGATTTTTTTTTTCTATTCATACATGTACACATATTTTTGGTAAATACTTTAAATCATTTTTTATACATTTATGTATTCTTTTGCATATTACGAAATCACTTTTATTCTTTAAACCATTAACATTTTATTGTATATATCTTATTTTAGAACTCTATATCTATTTTAAGCACTTTACATACATTATTGTATATTATATACGTAATTTTCAAAGTAAAGCAATATTTTATGTTTGGAAAACCAAGAAATCATGCCCTACGTGCTAGGTTTCAGTTTCCCGCTTGGCCAAACAATCGAATATCTTTTTGATATTTTTGCATAAGTCTCGAAAATTACGAGATGATCTTGAATTCGATGATTTAAATTATCGTGTCCTAAAGTATTGGATGTGATATTTTATTCATTCGGAACGAGAAAGTCTTGATATTCAATTCGAGAAAATCATGAGATGATCTTAGATTCGAGGATTTAAATTATCGTGTCCTAAAGTATTGGATGTGATGTTTTATTCCTTTGAAACGAGAAAGTCTTGATTTTCAATTCGAGAAAACTATGGGATGATCTTGGATTCGAAGATTTAAATTATCGTGTCCTAAAGTATTGGATGTGATATTTCTATTCCTTTGAAACGAGAAAGTCTTGATATTCGATTTGAGAAAACTCAAATATTTTCAAAAGAGATCGATATTTTTGAAATTCTTTAAATTTTTAACTTTCGACATTGAGACATTAATTAATCAATTTGGTACCGATTTTGGGCGTTGCGAGGGTGCTAACCCTTCCTCGCACGTAACTGACTCCCGAATCCATTTTTCTCAAAATTCGCAGACCAAAAATAATGTTTTAATAAATCAAAAGTTTTATTAAACAGTGGTGATCCGATCACACCAAATAAAGATCGGTGGCGACTCCCATTTTTATTTTTAAAACCAAAGTCGATTCTCGCCATTTTCAAAAGAAAGGATGGTTTCGACAGCTTGGCGACTCCACTGGGGACAATGAGAGAGTCAGGCCATAAAATTGATTATTTTCTGTCCTTTGTCGAAAGTTTGAAAATTGATTTGAAAATTACTATCCTTTTATTGCATTCATTTGTGTCATTGCATATGATTTCTATTTTCTTGTGCACATTGCATTGCATGACCGTTGTGGTCGCACCCTTAAGTGGGGGTGGGAAGCTACTCTTTCGTGAGGTTTTCACCTCCGTGCAAGATAGTGGATCACTTTCGGGATACATCCATACCTATTTCTTCGTGAGATTTTCATCTCCGTGCAGCCATAGGGAAATGTATTCCCCTAAACCGAACTCGTTCTGTATGAGCCTATAATGGGTGAGGATCGAGGAATCTACTGGTTCGGGTACCTCTCTTTAGAACCGAACCACATGTAATGAATCTTAGGAATCGACCCTAGGTAGAACCGCGCCAAACCTTAATGGTTACCCAAATAAGTGTTTGATTATTTCTTGTTTATCCTGAGTTTTGTATACATAGTACTGACTGGTGGTGTTTTGTTGCAATCATATGGCATTTCATCATGAAAAGGTGTTGATTCACGTTCAGTTACTAGGTAGAAAAGCTTCACATGGAAAAAGAGTTTCTTGATAGAGTGGAGGATAATGCGGCCGTTCGAACATGGTCTGAGAGGATACAACGAGAGAAAGGAGATAGTCTGACTGTGGGATACGAATCAGAGTTGTGGGACTTCACCCGCGTCAGTGTGACTCAGAACAACCTACAAGAATTGAAGGAGATCTAGGATTCATGGGGCGACGAGATGAAACAACTGTTCTACTGTAATTATGGTGATTTGCCCTATTTTCTTGATATCAAGGTGGACGAGCGCCTATTCCGGGCTATTACCCAATTTTGGAACCCCGCCTATAGTTGCTTTACTTTCGAGAAAGTGGATATGGTACCTACCATAGAAGAGTACACGGCCTTGCTCCGTTGCCCAAATATTCAAGATGGGAAGGCTTATTCGAGAGCTGTTAATGTGCTGACATTCGTAAGAAATCTGATGAACATTACAAGGATGAGCGAGCAGTGGATTACAGCTCGGATCAAGCAAAAAGAGGATTATAAATGCATCTCTTGGAGACATTTGAGGGATTTGATCCTAGCGCATTTTGATATGAAAAAGAGGGTGGACGTTTTTGCCTTAAGCATTTACGGCTTGGTTGTCTTTCCCAAAGCGTTAGGATATGTGGAGGAAGTTATCTCAGATTTATTTGATAAACTTGATAAAGGAGTCACACCCGTCCCTGTAATCTTAGCTGAAACATTCCGATCATTGAGTGCTAGCCGAAGAATAGGTGAAGGGAGGTTCATAGGGTGTGCGCAGCTTTTGCTATCATGGTTTTATGGCCACTTTTGGAATGTGGAAAAGGTCTCGTGTAAAGTTTTTTTCAAGAACTACTCTCCTTTGAAGGAATTAGCAACTACGCCAAGACGGGATGACCTTTTTGAAGAGAAATGGATAGCAATTCTCCAAAATTTACAAGTAGAAGATGTTGAATGGAGAGCTCCGCGGATGATCCCTGACGAGATCTTGTACCGATGTGGAGAATTTGACTGGGTTCCTTTACTCGGGATATGGGGAGCTGCGGGGTACGCTCCTCTGCTCGTAACGAGGCAGTATCGATCAAGATAGTTCATACCTGCGACGCATGGCCTAGCCCAGTGTGAGTTTTCATACAAAGGCGACAATTATAAGAAGAGAGTTCGTGAGATAACGAGTGCATGGACCCAAACCCGACGAATGAAGGGACTCGCTGCAGGACCAATGACAACCCCCGAATATGATGTGTGGTGGAGTACGAGAATCAATGACAATATCCCGACGCCAAGCCAAAGGGATGCTTTACCTCTAGAAGAGCATTTACGAGTTATCCCATCTGAGTTAGAGATCATTAGAGGAGATTTCAAGAACAAGAGGCGTGAATTGGGAAAGAAGATAGAGCAGCTAGAGGAGGAGAAGATGCAGTTAGGGCTAGACGTCGACATCTATAAGTTAGAAGCCGAGAAGTTGAGGAAAGGGAAGAACAAGGCTGAAGAAGATTTGGATAGCTTAAAAATGGACTACAAGAAGCTGCGTACGTCAGTCAGAACTGCTGGTTTGGGCAAAACATCAGAACAGTGGTGGCTGCAAATTAAAAAAGAAAAGACTAGAGCTGATCAGTGGGAAAAGAGGTGCCGAGATGCTCGAATACGAGAGAACATTTTGAAAGAAAGTCTGTTGGAGAGTCAACATGAAAAAGAAAAGTTACAAGCTCGAGCAGCAGAATTGGAAAAGTCACTGTATTTGTATCGTAATCGCGACTCGGTAAATGAATTAAGAGCCAACCAAAGTAGGGCTGGGGAACTAGAAAGAAGGATAGAAGAGCTCGAAACTGCATTACGAGACAGTGAACTTCGAGTTGAACTTCTTAATGAACATTGGAAGGAGCAACTCCACCATTCTCAAGAACAAATCAGAAACAGAAATCATGTTATAGGCGAAGCTGTGGTTCAAGTTCAGGAAGTAGCGGACCATTTACAAACCTTGGCAGTCAAGGCCAATGTATTAAGTTTACAATATGAGTCGATATCAGATCGAGGCCAACATCTAGCTTGGCTTCTTAAAGAAGTCAAGAATTTAGGTGTTAAGTCAAAAATGTATGTATAACCGTCCGCTCTATGTAAAGAAATTTATCTTCCAGTGAAGTTGATCTAATAGAACCGAATCAAAATCAACACCTTTTTTTCTTTTTGCATTTATTTCATGCATTTGCATTGCATTTCATGCACTCGCATCACATCATGTGCATGGAGAGAGCCTAATAAGCTAAAATTATAACAGAGAGCGAAAAAAGGAAATCTGGAAGCTGAACACCCTTACGGCATGCGAGCTAAGTCGAGAAAAATGAATCAAAGATATGAGCAACTCCAGAAAGAAATACTAGAACAAGTACAGGCACAAACACAAGAGCAGCTGGCCAAGATCCAGCAAGACATGACGAACAAGATGATGGAGTCCGAGAGAAACTTGATGGCTCAAATGGCTCAAATGACCCAACTACTGAACAGACTTAGGAAGAAAGGAAAAGGCCCCATGTCTATTACTGGGGAAGAAAATGAAGGCATTCCTTCGGGTTTCACTCCACCACACGCGCCGGTACAGCCTGAAGAATATCTTCTAAGGCCATCTGTCACAATTAGGCCCCAACAAGGTCGAGTTAATATCAGACCACTCATGAACTTTCAAGCAGGTTCTGGATCCAACCTAGGGGATAACCCTGCTAACCCTGTTAACTTAGTTGTCCCTGATTTCGATATGATAGAGAAGGAAGAGACAAGAGCTGAATCCTCAAGGCAGTTAGAGGATCGTTGCAAATGGTTGGAGGAGGAGTTCAAGGCTTTGAAAAACGCCGGCCATCGCCCTGGTTTTAAGGCGAAGGACTTGAGTTTGGTCCCGGATCTGGTACTGCCCAATAAATTCAAAATGCCAGAGTTCGAAAAATATAATGGGACAAGTTGCCCTGAAGCTCATATTACGATGTTCTGTCGGAGGATGGCGGGATACGTCCATAATGACTAGCTGTTAATCCACTGTTTCCAAGATAGCTTGATTGGATCTGCGGCTAAATGGTATAATCAGTTGAGTCGCACCCAAATTGGTTTATGGGAGGATTTAGCTCAAGCTTTCATGAAACAATATGGCCATGTAACAGATGTGGCACCTGACAGATTCATGCTACAGAACATGGAAAAGAAATCAAGTGAGAGCTTCAAGTAGTATGCCCAACGATGGAGAGATATGGCGATGCAAGTCCAACCGCCCCTCTTAGAGAAAGAGAGAACCATGCTCTTCATCAGTACACTAAGGGCCCCGTTTATCACCCACATGGTAGGGAGCACCACTAAGAGCTTCGCAGATATAGTCATGGCTGGGGAAATGATCGAAAACGCCATAAGGGGTGGAAGGATCGAAACATGAGAAGTCTTTAGGAAATCTGTTCCTAAGAAAAGGGATAACGAGGTAAACAATGTGAGTACCTATAACAAAAGGTACTCAAAAATAGTTACAGTTAACCCGCTAAAAGTAGTGACTGCCAAGCAACAAGGGACGACAGGACAAGAGCCAGGCCCAAGATAAAATTTTGAGAGGCCCCAATTTACGCCAATCCCGATGACATACGGGGAGTTTTATCAACGTCTGTTCGACGCACACATCGTAGCCCCATTTTATCTAAAGCCATTACAGGCCCCATATCCTAAATGGTACGACCCGAACGCTGAATGCGAGTACCATGCAGGAGTAGCGGGTCACTTGATAGAAAACTGCACTGCCTTCAAAAAGGTAGTTGAAAGGTTCATCAAGATGGGGATCGTGGAGCTCGACGATATGCCTGGTTTGGGGAACCCATTACCCAATAATGGGGATAAGGCGATAAATGCCATCGGGGAAGAGGTAGTGGAAAGGACCAATGAAGACATCTCAGAGGTAAAAACCCCACTGAGAACAATCTGGAGGGAGATGTTAAAAAGAATGCTGATAAAGTCAAGTCTCGAAGGAGAATGTGAAGAATCTGGAAATTACTGCCCGTTCCACAGAGTTGAAGGGCATGAGATTCAGGGATGTGTGGAGTTTAGATTTTTGGTGCAAAGCTTCATGAACAATAAGGAGCTAGAATTTTATGAAGAAAGCTCGGAGGGAGGAAATACACATGCAACAGAAGGAAAATCGACCCGTCAAAAAGTTAATTTTCTGAAGATCATTATTTCCCGCCCCAGAAATCCAGAAAGCGGAGCTCCAATGGCACCTAAAGTTATAATTAAGAAACCAGTGTCCTTTCCTTACAAGAACAATAAGAAGGTACTATGGAGCTATAATTGTAACGTGACAACGCCCAGAGTAGAAGGTTCAACCAGCACTGTCAATGAAAACCAAAGTGAAAGGTTCCACACACGAAGTAAAAGACGTTATGACCCAGCAAGCGTCAGAATAAAACCAGCAAGATTGGAGACTACGGCAGTCGAACCAAAGGAAGAACCTAGCACCCTTTATCAACGTACCTGTAAAGGAAGAAGAGGCGAAAGAATTTTTAAAATTTTTAAAGCACAGTGAATATAGCATAGTGGAGCAACTGCGTAAGCAACCAGCCCGCATTTCTGTGCTAGCTTTACTGTTGAGTTCAGAAGTACATCGTGAGGCACTGATGAAAGTACTGAACGAGACTTACGTTACTAAAGATATATCTGTCAATAAACTTGACCGATTAGTCAGTAACATAAGTGCTGATAACTTCATCTTCTTCAGTGATGATGAAATCCCATCTGGAGATATGGGATCAACCAAGGCCTTGTATATAACTACTCGTTGTAAGGGATCTATACTACCGAGCGTGTTAATCGAAAATGGGTCGGCCCTGAATGTCTTACCATTATCGACTTAGAAAAGGTTGCCAATAGACAGTTCTCACATGAAGTCATGCTAGAACATAGTGAGAGCGTTTGACGGCACCGAGAGGAGAGTGATGGGAAAGATAGACATACCATTACAAATCGGGCCAAATACATATGAAGTAGATTTCCTGGTAATGGATATCAAGCCCTCGTACAATTGCTTACTGGGTAGGCATTGGATTCATTCGGCGGGGGCAGTACCTTCATCCCTCCATCAAAAACTGAAGCTGGTGGCGGATGGTCGACTCGTCACTATAAACGCAGAAGAAGACATCATAGCGACTGTTACCAATGATGCACTATATATAGAGGCAAATGAAGAGGCCATCGAATGCTCTTTCCGGTCTTTAGAGTTCGTCAACACGACATTCATTCGTGAGGGGAATGAGATTCCTGTACCTAAGATATCCAGGACCACGAAGATGGGCCTACAGATGATGGTCAGTAAGGGGGCCTTACTAGGAAGGGGACTAGGCAGATATCTCCAAGGTGAAGTTCAAGTACCGTTATTGAAAGAGAAGAGAGACTGTTTTGGCCTAGGTTTTAAGCCTAATGCTAGAGAAAGGAAAATGGAAATAGAGAAGAAGCAAGAGAGAAGAAGGGCCCGATTAAATGGAGGAGAAGTCCAATGGGAACCATTAACGATTCCTCACATATCCCAAACTTTCATATCTGGAGGGATAATTTACCCTGAGAGGGGGTTATTGATTGGAGATCCTCACATCAATGCTATACATGAGGAAGAAACCGGACAAAGAAACTTGGCGGGCATTCGCCCTTATGAACCGGGGAGCGTTTTGAACAATTGGACTGCAGAGGAACTACCTGTAGTTTTTAGAAATTACACAGAGTAATGTTCAGAACGCACTTATTATTTCAAACCTAAGAACAATGGGATTTTTTTTGTGAAAAAGGCTCATGTTCAAAAATCTTTATTGGAATAAAATGCATTTCGATCCATATTTTGTATTTTTCTCTGTCAAATTGTTTTTTTTTCTTCTTCTTCTCATTCATGGCATGAATAATTGTCTTCAAATTCATTTATTCTTCATACACTTTTTGGCACCCACCACAGGTCCCTGGAGATCAACGATGTAAGCAACGATACTACAGACCTAGAGGCCTACTTTGAGCATGACATGTGTTTAAAAGAATCTCAAGATTTTGAGGGTGATAGAGACGGTGACTTATCCTCGGATCTGTTGAGAATGGTACAGCAGGAAGAGAAGCAAATCTTACCCCATGAAGAGGAAGTAGAGAACATATCCTTAGAAGAAGGAAAGGTGGTGAGAATCGGAACACGCATATCCGAGGGAACGAAGCAAAACCTGGTGGAGTTACTACGGGAATTCAAGGATGTCTTTGCATGGTCATATCAAGACATGCCTGGTCTAAGTACTGATATTGTAGTACATCGTCTCCCCATAAGGGAAGAATGCAAGCCAGTACAGCAAAAGCTAAGAATAATGAGGCCTGACGTAATATTGAAAATAAAAGAAGAAGTAAAGAAACAGTTTGATGCGGGTTTTCTACAGGTGGTCAAATACTCAGAATGGGTAGCTAATATTGTCCCAGTCCCAAAGAAAGATGGAAAGGTCCGGATGTGTGTGGACTATAGAGACTTAAATAAAGCCAGCCCAAAAGACAACTTCCCTTTGCCTCATATTGACACATTGGTAGATAACACGGCGGGGTACTCATGGTTCTCTTTCATGGATGGATTTTCCGGATATAATCAGATCAAGATGCACCCAGAGGATATGGTGAAAACCACTTTCGTAACGTTGTGGGGCACCTTCTGTTATAAAGTGATGCCATTCAGGCTGAAGAATGCAGGGGCAACATACCAAAGGGCCATGGTAACTTTGTTCCACGACATGATGTACAGAGAGATTGAAGTATATGTTGATGATATGATCGCCAAATCTCGAACGGAAAAAGAACACATTGAAGTTTTGAAGAAGTTGTTTCTAAGGTTGAAGAAGTTCCAATTGAAGCTCAACCCAGCCAAGTGTACTTTCGGAGCTCGATCAGGGAAACTGCTGCGTTTTGTTGTCAGCGAGAAAGGAATTGAAGTTGACTCGGATAAGGTCAAAGCTATACAAGACTTGCCTCCACCACGTACTCAAAAAGAAGTTCGAGGTTTCCTTGGAAGATTAAATTACATTGCTCGGTTCATTTCACAGTTAACTTAGAAATGTGATCCCATATTTCGTCTTCTCAAGAAACACAACCAAGGTGTATGGGACGAAGAATGCCAGAGAGCTTTTGACAAAGTCAAACAACTCCTGTCAACTGCCCCAGTGCTATCTCCACCAAATCCAGATAGACCATTGATATTGTATCTATCAGTGTTCAATAACTCCATGGGATGTGTACTTGGTCAACACAATGAGTCAGGAAGGAAAGAAAAGGCGATATACTATCTCAGCAAAAGTTCACCGAATGTGAAATGAGATATTCGTCGATCGAAAAACTATGTTGCGCTTTGATCTGGACAACCCGAAGGCTAAGGCAGTATATGTTGTACCATACAACCTGGTTGATTTCGAAGCTTGACCCGTTGAAATATATGATGGAGTCAACTGCTTTGAACAGGAGGATGGCCAGGTGGCAGATTTTACTATCTGAATTTGACATAGTCTACGTGAATCAAAAGGCTATAAAAGGGAGTATGATAGCAGAATTTCTGGCCAGCAGAGCCTCAGAAGATTATGAGCCTTTGAGCTTTGATTTCCCCAATGAAGAGTTGATGTATGTGGCAAATGCTGAAGAAAATTCGTGGAAGTTGAATTTCGATGGAGCGTCTAATGCTGTGGGAAATGGAATTGGGGCAATCTTGGTGTCTCCTAGTGGTGATCATCATCTGCTCACATGCAGATTGGATTTTGATTGCACAAATAACATGTCAGAATATGAGGCTTGTATTATGGGAATTCGAGCAGCCATAGAGCGAAAGATCAAGGTGCTAGAAGTATATGGAGATTTTGCACTAGTGATTTATCAACTCAAAGGTGAATGGGAGACCCGAGATCCTAAACTTATCGAATATTGGAAGATAGTTTTGGTATTGATTGAGGAGTTTGACGACATCACTTTTAATTATCTCCCACGCGATGAAAACCAGATGGCAGATGCCTTGGCAACTCTAGCTTCTATGATCAAAGTGAATAGACCAGAAGATATGAGACCCATTCAGATGAGTATTTTTGAATCCCCAGCTCATTGTTGTACTGTGGAAGAGGACGAAAGAGATGATCACCCCTGGTATCATGATGTACTGCGATATATAAAGAATCGTGAATACCCAGAGCATGCAACTGAGAATGAGAAAAGGACACTCAGAGATTGGCCTCTGACTATGTTCTAGATGGTGACGTCTTGTACAAAAAGAGAAAGGATCAAGTGCTACTAAGGTGTGTGGATGCCGTTGAGGCTAAGCAAATCTTGGAGGAAGTCCATGAGGGCGTTTACGGAACACATGCCAATGGTTTTACAATGGCCAGGCAGATCATGAGGTTCGGGTTTTATTGGTCCACCATGGAAGGAGATTGCATCAAATATGCCAAGAGGTGCCATAAATGTCAGATTTATGGAGATAAAACTCATGTACCCCGTCACCGTTACACGTGATGACTTCTCCATGGCCCTTTTTCCATGTAGGGCATGGATGTTATTGGACCAATCTCACCGAAAGCATCAAACGGACACCGATTCATTTTTGTGGTCATTGACTACTTCACGAAATGGGTAGAGGCTGCTTCATATGCTAACATCACTAAATCGGCAGTAAGTCGATTTTTAAAGAAGGAGATCATTTGCCGGTATGGAATACCCGAGAGGATCATATCAGACAATGCATTGAATTTGAACAATAGCACAACAGCAGATGTTTGCGGTCGATTCAACATCAAACACCACAACTCGTCACCATACCGTCCAAAAATGAATTGGGTAGTGGAAGCGGCCAATAAAAACATCAAGAAGATAGTGGGGAAGATGACTGAGACTTATAAGGACTGGCACGAGAAATTACCATTTGCACTATATGCTTATCGAACGTCTGTCAGGACCTCTACTGGGGCAACTCCTTTCTCATTAGTCTATGGGATGGAGGCAGTCCTACCTATTGAAGTGGAAATACCTTCTCTTCGGGTTTTGTCAGAAATAAAGTTGGATGAAGCTGAATGGATCCAGGCTCGATACGATCAGTTGAACTTAATTGAAGAAAAGAGGCTAAGGGCTATCCGTCATGGTCAGATGTACCAAAAACGAATGATGCGAGCCTATGATAAAAAGATTCGCCCAAGAGAGTTTAAAGAGGGAGATCTTGTACTGAAAAAGATCCTTCCCATACAAAAGGATTTCAGAGGAAAATGGATGCCGAACTGGGAAGGACCATATGTGGTGAAGGAGGCTTTCTCTGGAGGAGCACTGATTCTGGCTGAAATGGATGGGAAAAGCTTGCCCAATCCTGTGAACTCAGATTCAGTCAAGAAATACTTCGCTTGAAGGGGCCAAGGTGAAAACCCACAAAGGGCGCTCCGAATTTTCCAAAAAAAAAAAAAGAGAAACCAAGACGAAGGGCACCTCGAATACAAATGATTTTGCTACATCTGAATGGACGAGAAATGAAGTCGGGGCACCAAAAAAGTACTTTGAGTCTTCTAAACACATGCTAAACCCAAAATAGTCTTCATAAAGTTTGTATGTAGAAACGCGATCAATGATATCTAGGGCATCTTACCTTTGTTATCTTTGATCTTTCCCTTTTTTCAAAGAGATATGTTTTCCCTTAGTTTTTGACAACTCATTTGACTCTTTATGAAATCAATCTATTGCTACATGTTGCATTGAAATAATGATTGATGAACTAATAACCTCACGAAAGATGTTTTGCATACTACTTTGGAAATTTCTAGAAAAAAAACAAGAGACCAAAACAGGACAATTGTTTGAAATTTCCACGAATACAGATCAGAGATACATGAGAGCCTTAATAGAGAGTATTTCTCTGAATTCTCTGTCCAATCCAACGGTTGTGACAGAGATAAGAACATATTCTCGGGTCACGATATGACTGGCCAATTTTTGGCAGGAAGGGATTCGAAAAAACCGAGTTATGGGGGAATGGATCGAAATCGAAACAAGTCCTATGTCCTTTAAGTCACAATAAGGGTAGGCAGAAGAGTGTGCTTCCCGGGGGATGGATTGAAGATGATATATCACTTACGTCCCTAGGATTCATAAGCTCTAAAGTTGTCACAGGGGCAAAACGTTCAGGCAAGAAAATGACGCTTCAAGACGAGCAAAGATGGAACTTTGAGGGATGAAATGAGTGATAACACCTTAAATAGGAACCATACTCATAACATTTTTGCATCATAGCATGTCTAAATATGGGCATTTGATTCATTTTGATCATGGCATCCTAATCGTTAAGCATAAGCATATACCCATTCTAAAGGACAGGTTCCTCGAAGAACGGCGTAACGAGTTCAGATTTTATTCCTTAGAGATGATAGTGGAACAGTTTGAAGAAAGCAAATCTGGCATCCTGATGTTTTAGGAGCAGGTTGAAGATAGCAAGTCTGGCATCCTGATGTTTTAGGAGCAGATTGAAGATAGCAGGTCTGGCATCCTGATGTTTTAAGAACAGATTGGAGAAAGCAAGTCTGGCGTCCTGATGTTTCAGGAGCAGAATGAAGAAAGTAAGTCTGGCATCCTGGTGTTTTAGGAGCGGATTGAAGAAAGCAAGTTTGGCAGTCCTGATGTTTTGGGAGCAAACTGAAGATAGCAAATCGGGCAATCCTGATGTTTTAGGAGCAGATTGAAGAAAGCAAGTCTGGCATCCTGATGTTTTAGGAGCAAATTGAAGAAAGCAAATCTGGCATCCTGATGTTTTAGGAGCAGGTTGAAGATAACAAGTCTGGAATTCTGATGTTTTAGGAGCAGATTGAAGATAGCAGGTCTGGCATCCTGATGTTTTAGGAGCAGATTGGAGAAAGCAAGTCTGGCGTCCTGATGTTTCAGGAGCAGACTGAAGAAAGTAAGTCTGGCATCCTGGTGTTTTAGGAGCGGATTGAAGAAAGCAAGTCTTGCATCATGATGTTTTAGGAGTAGACTGAAGATAGCAAACCTGGCATTCTCGAAGTTATAGAAAAGCAGATTGAAGACAACAAACCTGGTATTCCCGAGGTTACAGAGAAGCAAATCGAAGTCAATAATCGAATCCCAAGGCTGCAGTGAAGTGGGTCAAAGCGACAAATCAGCAGTGGATTGGGATGAGGCTATATGAAGCATAAGAGCACTGAAGAATCAGGGACTTGGCCAAGACCGGGCAAAATTGGTTTTTCTATTGTCTTTGCTCTATTCTCGTTTCACGACAATTAGCAAAGAGGGGCAGCTGTAATCACCAATTTTAGCCCGGGCTAACAAAGCCCAATTACCAAACCGAACAGATTAAAATAGGCCCAATTTACACCAAAGCCCACAATTTCGGCCCAAATCTAAAAGCCCAAAAATTAATTCCAGAAAGCTAGGGTTTCTGAAACCCTAGCCCCTGGTGCACCGCAATCCACCAGCCACGGTCGGCCACCAACGCCGTTCGCACGCCACCATGGTCTCATCCGCTCCTCCACTTCCCACTGCTCCCCACGTCCTGCAAAAAAGGACAAAAGAACAGCAAAGCCACAAGCAAAACAGATTGTATTTGTTTATTTATTTTATTTACTCTCATTCGACTATAAAGCCATCAAAAAAGAATATATTGGATCTCTTCTGGGGAATAAAAAGAAAATACCAGCATAGCAGTTTTAAGAGCACAAGAAATAATAGCAGATCTCAAATAAAAAAACCCAAAACACAAAAATCAAACGAGAACCTTTGAAGGTATCCTTTTTCTATTTAGAAACTTTTTTTTTTCGCAAATACATATATACATATACATAAAAAAAAAAAAGAAAAAAGACTTACCAAAACCCGCAGAGGCGTCGTCGAAAAACCGGTTCGATCGTCTCCATCGGGTTTGGAAACTGGTTTCGGGGGATTGTTTCAGGGGAGCCTTGAACCGGACTAAGGGGCCTGGTTTTAGGCACCACCAGCCACCGATACGGTGGTGGCACGATGGTGCGATAGGGGACCAAAAGAAACCCGATCGTCGGGCTAAGGAAGGAGAAGGGTTGAAGTTTTTTTTTTTTTGAAGAAGAAGATGGGTCTGCAAATGAATAGAAAAGGGAAGATTTTGTTTTTTAGGAGAAATACGAAATGGCGTCGTTTCGCATTAGGGTCACCAGCGCCAAAACGGCGCCGTTTAAGGTGACCCGGCCCGAATCCGACCCATACCCTAAAGGGGATCCGCGTGTTTCTATAGTCATTGGGCTATTTGTGCAAGCGACCTTTCCACCCCCTCTATTCCTTTAATTTGGTCCTCTTTCGTTCATTTATTCTCTTTCAATTTGAACCTAATATTTTAATCACGGTGCAATTTGGTCTATGATGAGGTTCTGTGTTTTGAGGAAATACAGGGATATTTGCATTATTAATTATTCTTGGTTTGTGCGCATTTCATTTTGATCCTTGGTTCTGTTCTAATAGTTTTAATTATTTGTAGATCGTCCCTTTAGTTCTACTTTCGTCCCAATTCAATCCTTGCACAGTTAGATTTTAATTTTTCTTTTTAAATTCAGCATTTATTGATTCATTTCGAATTGTATATATATTGTTATACGTACGTATTTTACATATTATTGTTTTGAAACCAATATATTATGTTTTAAACTATTCTGTATATTACTAATTTAACATCATATGGATTTTTTTTTCTATTCATACATGTACATATATTTTTGGTAAATACTTTAAATCATTTTTTATACATTTATGTATTCTTTTGCATATTACAAAATCACTTTTATTCTTTAAACCATTAACGTTTTATTGTATATATCTTATTTTAGAACTCTATATCTATTTTAAGCACTTTACATACATTATTGTATATTATATACGTAATTTTCAAAGTAAAGCAATATTTTATGTTTGGAAAACCAAGAAATCATGCCCTACATGCTAGGTTTCAGTTTCCCGCTTGGCCAAACAATCGAATATCTTTTTGATATTTTTGCATAAGTCTCGAAAATTACGAGATGATCTTGAATTCGATGATTTAAATTATCGTGTCCTAAAGTATTGGATGTGATATTTTATTCATTCGGAACGAGAAAGTCTTGATATTCAATTCGAGAAAATCATGAGATGATCTTAGATTCGAGGATTCCTTTGAAACGAGAAAGTCTTGATTTTCAATTCGAGAAAACTATGGGATGATCTTGGATTCGAAGATTTAAATTATCGTGTCCTAAAGTATTGGATGTGATATTTCTATTCCTTTGAAACGAGAAAGTCTTGATATTCGATTCGAGAAAACTCAAATATTTTCAAAAGAGATCGATTTTTTTTTAAATTCTTTTAAATTTTTAACTTTCGACATTGAGACATTAATTAATCAATTTGGTACCGATTTTGGGCGTTGCGAGGGTGCTAACCCTTCCTCGCACGTAACTGACTCCCGAATCTATTTTTCTCAAAATTCGTAGACCAAAAATAATGTTTTAATAAATCAAAAGTTTTATTAAACAGTGGTGATCCGATCACACCAAATAAAGATCGGTGGCGACTCCTATTTTTATTTTCAAAACTAAAGTCGATTCCCGCCATTTTCAAAAGAAAGGATGGTTTCGACATATATGATGTCATTTTAAGCATATAAGTAATTGAACTTTTCTCCATAATTAGGTGAACAAAGCACTAATTTACTAGTGTCATCGTCTTAATCCGTTGACTTACTACATCCAATATCCTCCTTTGGTCCCTAGACCCATTCAAGTTAAAACATCCACTCGTACTTCTCCGAATATTAATATTGAAACAAGTCATTTTTTACAAAATATCTGTAATTATTTAATGATATACAAAGATATTTTTAATTTCATAATACAAGTTATACCCAACAATATAACATAAAAAATAAAACCATTTATCTTATAAGTCACGAATAGCAATAGTTAAAATTAATAGTCCTGATCCTAGTGCAATCTTTTAATCATGGCAAACTCAATAGCATCCAACAAAGAATTTTAATAATTTTAGACATCAATCAAAACAAATTTATCAAATGGCAGGCTCAACTACGATATTAGTTAACGGCGCTTAAAAAAACTGTGGATTATGACTAAATATAATATCAATATAATCGAAACCAAGCAATTTGTTAACAAATGGGTTGAGGGTTTTGATTTTTAGTGAAATAATCCTAACTAAAACCTAAAATATAAAATTTTCAGCAGTTTTACATAAGGCAATGGTTCAATCTAATTTGAAATCCCTACTAGGACTAGGCAAGAAAGATATTTTTCTTTCAAAGACAAATTACGAGGGTGAACCTCCAAATTCTTAGACAATACCTCAATTTTTTGTTTATGTGGTTAATATTTTATCATAGGTTCAAGCCGAGTTAGTTTGAAACAAATAAAGTTTTGGGCTAAAATTTCATTCACCATTCATAGTTTTACTTTTCTTTTCAATTTAGTATTTTTTTAAGCAATAAAATTTTAAAATGCATCCATTTGGAAAAAAACTTTTATATAATTTTCTCAAATAAAAAATCATGACATATTTTTTTTTTAATTTATACCCCAAATTCTTATGAGTTGACTTTTATTTTGAAAAATGAACAACTAGAGGACTAAATGAATATTTAACCATTAAGCTTTCAATCTTGGTTCTTATAGAAAATTACTCCCAAAACACACTAAACTCTTCATCTTCCAATGAATCAAGTGAGTTTGGATCTATAAAATTGTCATTATTTTAAGTATATGGAGCATCATTAGAACCGTCCATGTGTCGGGTCAGGTGGCTCGCCTGAATAGTGAGAGGATTTGGGTAAACATATAGGTTCAAAAAATGAGTTTGAGCAAAAAAATAAGTCCCATCTAAAAAACAGGTCAGGCCTCAGGTAAGGTTTTTTCGGCCTAGACCCAACTTGACCTGAATATGTAAAAAAAATGTTTTTTTTTGCTGTTTTTTTACTCTTTTTGGCTATTTTCTTGTTTTTTTTAATATTTTGTTACCATTTCATTATTTTTTATTATTGTATAATCCTTGTTTTATTGTTAATTTTTTTATTATTTTAGAGGTATTTGCTTGTTAAGTTACACCTAAATATACATGTTTTTTAAAATTTATTTTCGGGAAGCATTTATTTTAATGTTTTTAGTATTTTTTTATGTATTATATATATTTTTTAAGAAGTATATAAAAAAATTAATATGGGTCGAGTCAGGTTTATGTTTTAATATTTTTATCTGGGCTAATCTTGAGAAAATATTTAAATTCATTTTTCAGGCCAAGTTGAACTCAAACCAAACAAACGGACCTAAAATTTTAATTAAACTCGACCCGTCCATGAGCACCTCTAAGCATCATCCACACTAACAATAACAAAGCCCAAAATTTTATATTGAGACTGGGATAAAATTATAAGATTAAAAAAAAAAACCATAAACAATAAAGAAAGATAAACTCTTTGACAAAATGAACAAAGTACCGTAAAGAAACATAATAACGTGAACATATAGTTTATCTACAAAAACTAACGTCAACCATGGAATTAAAATAATGAAAAAAATACAAATGGATTTTTTCAAAAAATAATTTATTTCATAAAAATAAACAAAAATAAAGTAAAGAAATGGGTTTCAAATTCCTTACCTTGAATTGGATTAGGTAGAGAAGAGAAGAGTAGATGAGAAGTTGTAGGGATTTTTATTATTTATTCAAAGCTCACATCAAAATTTCTCAATTACTAAAATTCATCATGCTTTGTGGATAAATTCAAGTATTCTGTATAACTTAGGAATTTTGTATCATTTAAGAGATTTTGGTAAATATGAGATATTTTGGGAGTATAATTCTTACAAAACACCTGTGTTAAGTAAATATTATTTCTACATCAGTGATAAATATCACTCAATTTGTGTATAGCTCATGTATAAAAAAAATATGATGTATTAATTTACATATGTACCAAACACATAATTATTTGTAAGTTACGTGATATTGACGTATTAAATAATATAATACGCGAGTATCAACCCAACCAAATGAGTTCTTAATAAATGAATTTGAGTAATTGAATTAAGTTTAATTGTTTGCAATTATACATGTAAAATATGTTCATATAAGCATTATAATTAGCGAGTTTCAATAAATTAAGTGTAAATAAAGCACCTTAATTACAATCTTTTTTTTTGGGGGGGTGAAATTAATTACAATCTTTAATTCTTATAAAGGAGTTAAGAATTGAAGGAATTGGCTTTCAGTTAGAATTTTTAATATTTATTTTTAAATATGTAATTACACTTCACAAAACAGTAGAAGTAGAATATCTTACAATTACTTAATGATGTCGAAATAAGAGAATTTATCTTGGAAGTGAAAAAATTATTGAAACTTCGCAAAAGCTTCACAAGGTTTTATGTATAAAGAACGAGCAAGCCCCAATAGATATTTACTACCAATATAGATTTGCGCTAATAGAAACCATAAATTTCATACACAATAGAAAGATATGGCAGATCTATCTTTTTTAGATAGTAAACGGACAAACCCAATTCTATTCATTGGTACGGGTTGTTGATACTAAAAAAGTTGTTTCGTTTTTTTTTCTCAACCCGTGATCTAAACAAGTCTCACATATACCCTAGTACATCTTCCTCAGCGTTGAGGACATCCCCCAAGAGTAAAGGATTTCATGACATTTCTAATTAACTGTGTTGTATTTCTAATAAATTGTTTAATAGTTGGCATATTAAATTATGTATAGACGGGTTTAGATCAGTCCTAACCAAATGACTCTAAATTAGTTTTTTTTTAATAAATTAATAAAACATTAACCCTATGCTTAAGTTAAGAATACCATACAATGCAATAAACAGACTTTTAAAATAGATTGCATATAATATTTTTCATGATAAAAAATCCAAAATATATGTATACACATGTATCCAAGTGGTAAATTTGTTTCTTTTTAATAAATATTGTGGTTTTCAAAATCAGAATAAATTCATCAATTAAATCAGAAATCAAATATTCAGTTAGATCAATTTTCTTAAAATTAAATAAATATTGAATCGGTACAAAATATCTAACTGAATAAAAAGTTATTTTGAAATAATTTGAAAATTTTTATAATTTAAATATTTAATCCTGTTGTTATCTATAAAACGTATATCTATGTTTCTATTGTTATTTATTTATATATTTTTTTTAAATTTAATTTACAATCGAAGATCAATAATTTAATTAATTCTACCATCTCTGTAACTCTTACAACATTCTTTATAATAATTTAGCTATCAAACTTTCGTGTGGAATGAAATAAATGGAATAATTTGAATATATAAATATATACATTTATTATTCACGTGCCCATGTTCTATTTCAACACATCAACTTTTGAACTTCAGGGTACTTTCATTGAAATGAAATCCAAGTATGTTGGACCACAATTATTATTCCTTTAACAATGCACATATTTATAACCATCTCTAAAGGTGGATTTGGATAGACGACGAAGTGTAATATGGATTTGGATAGACGATGGAATGTAATGCGATGTGTTTAATTTACTTTTTTTTTCATGTTACAGTATTTAATCTAATCACCAACACTATTTTTACATTAATAGTAAGTAAACGCACCGCTCATCCAACCCAACCCTAAATTTCAAAATTTTGCTTGATTTGTAGTATTTAGGGTCCAATAAATTTTTTAAATTTTCTAGCTTTAAAACATATTTAAAAGATCAAGATACTTTTATCTGTAAATAAAGGGATACGTCAAATTTATTTCAAATGTGCAATTTGATATTTAAAAATTAGTTTGGTGTAATTATACATATAAAATTTTTATTGTGGTTTATATATACACATTAAACTTTAATCTCGATTCAACTATACATATAAATTAAGTTTTTGTTTGGATCTAAAGAAAAGAGGTATAAGCAGCAAAGAAAATTCATTAAATTTGCTTCATATATATGATCTTTCTTTCTTTTTGGTTTACTTGAGCTTTTATGTTTCTGGTGTTAGACAACAGAAAACAATGAAGAACAAAGCAATAATGCCATTGCATTAATCATGAAGAATAACTTGACTTAAGTATACATGCATGAAGTGCATTTATAACGTCGCACTTCAACTGTTTTGATAACAGCTAATAGCTAACAGCTTAACTAACTATTTAACTGCTAACCACCTTCAGTAGTTACCTAACATTCTCCTGGTTTTCGTTCTTTGTAAAAAACAAGTCCTTAGGCACTATGCAAAGAGCCTGTTGAAAGAAACTGAAGCGTTTAGGGGTGATGGGTTTTGTGAGGACATCAGCAACTTGTTGATCCGATGGACAAAAATTGACCTGCAACGTACCATCCAATACTTTCTCTCGAACAAAATGGCAGTCGATCTCAACATGTTTGATTTTGGCATGATGAGTTGGGTTGGCAGCTATCGACACTGTGGAGGAGTTATCACACCAAATAACAGGCGACTGAGGAAGAATCAGACCAATCTCTGACAGTAGTTGAATAATCCACAGAAGTTCGGAGACACAATTGGCGAGGCTGCGATATTCTGCCTCTGAGGAATACCTAGACACAACGGCCTGTTTCTTTGAACACCAGGCAACTGGATTTGAACCAAGGTAAATGACATACCCAGTAGTGGATCGTCTGTCTTCAACAGATAAAGCCCAGTCTGCATCAGCATAGCAAGTGAGTTGAAACTGTCCCCTGGAGTAGCAAAGTCCATGGGATATCGTGCCTTGAAGATAACGAAAAACACGCTTGACTGCCTTCTAATGATTATCATTAGGAGTATTCATATATTGACTGAGCTTATTGACACAGTAGGACAAATCCGGACGAGTTATACAGACATATTGAAGCATATCGATTATACTCCGATAGAGGCGACTATTAACCAACTGCGCACTCTCATCAGTTGCAACCAGTTTAGGAAAACTCACCATGGGAGTTGGTGTAGGTGCTGCTGTGGCCATGCCTGCTTTAACTAGAATCTCACGAATATATTTCTGTTGGCTGAGGAATGGACCTTGACAGGTATGGTGAACTGCAATACCTAAGAAAAAATTAAGAGACCCCATGTCTTTGAGAGCAAACCGTTTGTGCAACAAGTGAATCACATTGTTAACCTCTTGAGCAGAACTTCCAGTGAGAACTATATCATCAACATATGCCATAAGAAGAAGTAGACTACCAGATGATGTACGAATAAACAACGAAGGATCTGCCTTGGATGCATGAAAGCCGAGTTGAGTAAGCAAAAACTGTCGGAGGGTTTGAAACCATGCCCGAGGGGCTTGTCGTAGTCCATAGAGAGCCTTGTTGAGTCGACACACAAGCTTTTGGCCATTAGGACCAGATTCTTCAAAACCAGGGGGCTGCTGCATGTAAATCTCTTCAGTCAAGTCTCCATTGAGGAAGGCATTGTTGACATCCACTTGCCTTAATGACCAGCCTTTCATGACCGCAAGAGCAAGAACTAAACGAATGGTAGTGGCTCGAACAACAGGACTATATGTATCTCAAAAATCCAGGCCTGCATGTTGAGAAAAACCTTTAGCAATAAGACGAGCTTTGTATCTTTCAACTGTGCCATCAGCAGTTGTTTTCACCTTAAACAACCATTTACAGCCAATAGCTTGTCTGTTGTCAGGTAGAGGACATAAGGACCATGTGTTGTTTTGAGCAAGGGCTTGAAGTTCTTTGAAAATAGCATCCTTCCATAAAGTATTTGACATCGCAGCATGTATATCCTTTGGAAGATCATCAGCAAAAGGAATAGTAGTGCTCAGAAACACCTTTGGTTTAAAGATGCCCGCTTTGCCACGTGTGATCATTGCATATGTGTTGCATGGAACAGGCATAGAAGGGACGTGAGTATGAGCAGGGATAGGTATATTGGAAGATAGAGGTGTAAGGGTAGGACTAGTAGTACCAGGAGGTGTAATGATAGGACTAGGGGTAGTAGTAGGAGACATAGGGTTAGAACTAACTGTAGGAATAGGTATAGGCTGTAATTGTTGAGGTGGTTGTCTTGGAAAAAGTGCTTGAGGACAATCTGGTGATAAAACTAGTTTTGAACTTGACGTTGGTGGGTTTGAAGGCAAAACTTGTTTTAGAGGAAGCTTTTGAAATGGAAAGGACGTTCATGAAAGGTAGCATTACGGGTAATATATATCCGACCATTGAAATCGAGATATCGGTATCCTTTATGAAGAGATGAGTAACAGTCAGTACATGAGAAAGAGTTTTTATATGACCCAAGAGGTATATTACATTTGAGTAATGCCTTTGTAAGCACATCTTTGCATGGGTGGCCTAGTCTATAATGCCATAGATCAAAAGGAACAGAGGAATGAACAGTAAGACATTGAGGTGATGTAGTCGAACTCGTCTGGACTGAATCAGGAATATGAAGCTTGTATAACCCATGATGAACTGACCCCTTAAGAAGCACCTCTCCTGTACGCATATCACGAACCTGACACTGTGTAGGCATAAACTCAAAAATCACCTTGTTATCTTTAGTAAACTTTGAGACAGAAAAAAGATTCTTGGTTATCCCAGATACACACAATAAAGATCTCATGAGTAAGGGTCTTGAACGTGTAAGTAAAGAAGACTGACCAGAATACAGGACAGAAAGTGCATCACCATTTCCAACATACACCATACCTGGACCCTTGTAGGATGTGGATTCAGTTAAAGCAGCAGGAGAATGCGTGAGGTGATGCGTCGCACCAGAATCAGGGTACCAAGCATTGTCGCCAACTGTCTCAGAAGTGGCAAGAAACGTTTGAGACTGTGAAATCGAAGGGACCGAAGCACTGCCTGCTGAAAAACCACTGTTGACAAAAGGATTGGACCACCCATAAGGAGACATCGCAGATGGAAGCCAGTTTAATTGAGTATTTGGAACAGAATGTGACACCCAAGGCGTTATGGGAGAGCTAGCACCAAACATGCAAAGGTTGGCGTGTGCAGGCTGCGGTGGTGGTCTATATCCAGTACTTTTGTATGAAGAATCAAATCTATAATAGCAACGATCGACAAGGTGACCCTGTTTTCCACACAATTGGCATTGAAACCTTGAACCAGACATTCTACCACGGCCTCGCCCTCGATTGCTAGAAGGACAATAGGTGGGCGTAGCATTATTATCAGCTTGTCTTGTGGACTGATTTGTGACTATATTAGCAGAAGCAGGAACCTCAGAGACTAAGGAACATTGCCGTATTTCGGTATCTAAAAGCATAGTAGTAACCTCTTGTACAGTATAAGGGGTTTGACTGGCTGCAATGATTGTAATTACAGACTCATATTCTGAAGGTAACCCATTGAGAATAGCAGTAACGTGCTCATGATCGCTGATGATTTCACCACAGCTGGCAAGACTAGCACAATACCCCTTAATTTTTATCAAGAAATCGCGCATAGGCAAATCTCCTTTGCGTTGAGAGTGTAAAGCTCGTCTATAAAACATTAGTCTAGAAGTAGTTTTGCTGCCATACAAGTTAACAATTGCATTCCAAATCTGGGCACTGGAGTCCATACCTATAAGATGCGGGAGCATGGCTTGACTGACAGACGACAAGAGCCAAGACGCAAGAGCACTGTCTTGCTGCTCAAATCTAGTGAACTCAAGATTTTCTTGAGGAACACCATTAGCATCTAGAAGATATTGAACAGGAGCCACAGTTCGAGGATCCAAGAAACTTTGAAGCTTGAAAGTCTTAACCACAAGCAAGATCTGTTGACGCCATAATAGAAAGTTAGTATCATCAAGAACCACACTAACCTTCTTTGTCGAGAAAAACCGACTATCAACACCGTCAGAAACACTGGACGCCATCATAGGTGCAGCAGATTGAACATCAGATGGACTGGAAGGACGAGACATTAGAAAAGAAAGCAACCCACTAGGATCAATGACAATCTGATACCATGTTAGACAACAGAAAAGAATGAAGAACAAAGCAATAATGCTACTGCATTAATCATGAAGAATAACTTGACTTAAGTATACATGCATGAAGTGCATTTATGACGTCGCACTTCAACTGTTTTGATAACAGCTAATAGCTAACAGCTTAACTAACTATTTAACTGCTAACCACCTTCAGTAGTTACCCTAGGGTTATAAAGTTACGCCTTACAATATTCAAGAAATGTTTTTATTTGGTTTTGATATAATTAATGAAATATATAGCTTATGAAATCATGCCATGAAATACAGAAAATGAAGTTGCTCAAAATCCTACCTCAAAAAGTAGGAGAGTTTAGGTAAAAAAAAAAGATTCGTTTAGAAAATGGATCGGACTTTGAGTGAGTTTTTTTGGTTCGACTCGGTTCAATTTTGTAAAAAAAAAAAAAATTGTTGCTATTTTTTCTACTATTTTGCCATTGTTTTGTTGTCATTTAATTATTATATTGCTACTATTTTATTGTTATTGTTTGAAAATTGTATAACTCTTGTTTTATTGTTAATTTTGTTACTATTTTAGAGGCATTTGCTTATTAAGTTGCACCTATCTTAATGTTATTTAAGTATAAAGACTTTTTAAATTTATTTTCAATTTAAATTTTTAATATTTGTTTTAATATTTTTAGTGTATTTGATGTATAAAAATTTTTAAATTTATTTTTATATAAAAAAATTAATACGAACGAGCTGAGCTGAGCTCGAGTTTTAACTTCTTATCCGGATCAAGCTTTGAACAAAATTTTAAGCCTATTTTTCAAGCCGGGTTCAAGCCTATCAAACTGACTTAAAATTTTATTATGACTCGGCCTGAACTCAACCCAGCCCATGTTCACTTCTAGTAGGCATGCATGATGGCATGATGGCATCAGATAATACATCATCATCAATTGCCTCAGTAGTACCGCATAATCTCACAAGGATTGGAACTGAAGCCATTGAAAGAATCATAGCTTCTAATTGAGAAATTTAAAAAAAAAAAAAAAACAGTTTTTAAAGGGAGATTTGAAGGGTTTGTTATGATCATTGGTGTTTTTTTTCCCTTTTGCTGAATGATCAGCAAGTGAAATAGATAGTGAGGAAAATATAAATGTTGTTGATTTGTTTGAACAGAAATTAAACAGTTTAGACAGCATCAAGCGAAAAATGCTACAATCCATGCTGATGATCATGTTGAGCTTCTGCTATTTTTTCCCCTTTGATGCCTAATACTTGAGGTTATTGCTTGTATCATGGAGAATTTCTTTGTTGTTTTACCTTTTAATAACTCTGAATAAAAGAAAATGGCCTAATTCAGGTTTAAGTACCTTAACGATGTTGAAATTTGAAATGTAATCACTCTATTTTAATTTGGAATAGTTTGGTCATCTACTTTTATAATTCAAAATAGCGGTGGATTTTGGGACCAAAATTTGGAGGACCTAATAAAATTTTTAAAAAAAATTAGGAGTTCAGTGAAATTTTTTTTAAAAAAAATTTGAGAGTTTAATCAAAATTTTCTAAATTAAAACAAGAATTTTCAATTTTTAGTCAAACCAAGCTTGAAAGCAAGTGATTGTAAAGGACAGCCACATCCAACAAAGCTAGAAGAGGCACAACCCGCCTATGGACAGAAACCTCAACCCACCTAACACAAAGGGTCACAAGAGGCCAACAAAAAACAAAATAGACTTTGTTCCAAACAACAAAAAAGAAAGAAAGAAACAACAACATAAGTAGTAATTTCTTAGGTTTAGTTTGGATATACAGTACATTTATCTCTAGTGAACTTAAAAATAATTGTAACAGTGAGATTAATTATTGTTGCAGTGAAATTAAATATTTTTGCAGTAAAATTAGAAACAGCAGTGAGATATGTGTTAGAATTCAAACGCAACTGTAATAATAATGTGAGAATAAAAAATTATTGTTAAGGACATTAGATTAATAATGATATATAATAAAAAAATTATTTTATTTTACTTTTACGAAATTATTAAAAACATGTGAATTTATAAATTCATTTAATAAAATATTAAAATGTATCTTCCGATATATCATTATAAATATTTTAATTAATTATATAATCAATTTAAATTATTTATTAGATAAAATGATCGTATAAGGTTGGGACAAAAATTAATTTAACTTTCAAAGATAAAAAAATAATAATAATAAATAAAAGTATGGGTATTTTTGTCAATTATTTTTTTTTTTTTTGCTTTATTATGTTGGACTAGAGGTAAAAGCTCCAGTCAGTTTAAAGGCCTGTAGTTTGGATGGAAGGTGCTTTTATCTCTAGTAAGGTTAAAAACAACGGTAGCAGCGAATTAGTTACTGCAACAATGTGATTGAATACCGTAGCAATGAGATTAGAAACAATTGTGGAGTGTGTATTTAAATTTAAACGCAACTATAACGGTGAGGTGAAAATAGAAAATGATTATTAAAGATATTAGATTAGAAATGATATATAATAGAAATTTTTTAAATTATTTTACTTTTATTAAATTAAAAAAAATTATCTTTTGATATATTGTTATAAATATTTTAATTAATTATATAATCAATTTAAATTATTTATTAAATAAAATAATAATTATTATTTAAATTAAAATATATTCATATAATAAATTTTTTAATTTATTTGATATTTATACCATTAATAAATAAATAATTTTTATTAAAATTATATATTAAATAATTATTTTACTAATGAATTTTAATATTTTTCATGTAATATTTATTTTTATTATTTAATACTAATTTTATGATAAAAAATGTGTTTAATTATTATATAGAATTTTTTAAAAGTTATAAGAAAATAAATTTTATATATTATCATGTAAAATAATTTATTATAAATTCATTTCTTAATTAATACATTAACTCAGTTTTTCTGAAAAGTTAAACTAAAAGTTTTATAAAAAAAAAAAAATAAAGGACTAAAATGTGAAAAACCAATTTTACCGAACTGTTTTTTTCTTACTGGAGCTGTAACCTCCGGTCAAAATTTTGGTGGTCAGTACGTTCCAAACACCTCCAAATTTGAGGTACGTTTTGGTCACATTTTTTTTACCCCAAAGCAGTCAGTTAATATTTTCTGCTTTATTGTGCTGAACATTGCCAACTGCTTTATTTTACCCCAACTGCACTACACCGGCGTTAATCGCCAAACCAAAGGAGGCTTCGTCTTCACCTCCAACTTCGGTCAGGATAGACATTGCAACCGTATGAGACCACTTGGCGATGTTCGAGACCAAAAACACTCCAACCACGAAAGCCTTTAGGTGGAAACATACACCGTAAAACTGTTTTTGCGAACTCGAGCATTAGGAAGAGCCCATCAAGCCAAACCATGGAAATGCAGAGATGCAGCCAAGATCCATACTTAAAAACAAAACACAAGCACATAGAAACGTAATAAAAGCAAAAAATAATAGTAGAGCCCATGGTGACCAGAGCAATGCTGATCATGGGCTTGAGGATTGAGGAAGATGGAACGGGTGGAAGAAGAAGCAACGTCAAGAGAGAAGAAAAAGCGAAATTACATCAAATGAAGAAAGTTCAATATTTATTATCAACATACTTTCTTTTGGGGGTTCGAAAGCAGTGAATGTGAAAATGAAGGATGGGAAAATTTCTTTTAACTCCTTTACTTTAATAAAAGGGCCTTGCTAATTTAATTCTTTTTTGTCAAATTTGATTTGTTCATGAATAAATAAAACAGCTATAATGAGGACAAAAAGATATAAGTGTTGTTGATTTGTTTGAACTGAAAATTACACATATTAGACATCATCGAAGAGGGAAAAAAGAAAGAGAGAAAAACATGAATCCATGTATGAGAGTAGACTCGTTTCAATGATTGCTATTTTGTGGGTCTATTTTTCTTTTTCTTTTTTTGCTTTTCTCTCAGCCTGTATGGAGTTACATCTGGGCTACCAACGATTCCTTTTTCATTTGCAATTCACTGATTTCACCTTCTCTGCAATTTCCCACTGATAAAATCATTGTTGTGTTTTTATCTGATGGAAGAACTCTGCAACAGTCCCTCCTTGGTGACTGCAACACAAAAACAACAAACTTTGTGGTTTATGCTAGTAAATAGCATCCATAGTTTTTTTTATTTGCACTATAAGTCCTCAAACTATGGTTTAGATTCTAGATTGATCCCAAACAAACGTTCTGACTGAGTCCTCGGAATATCAATGGTTGTTCTTTTAAATACCTGTGTGCCTACTGAATTGACAAGGTACATAGTTGTGGAAATTTTAATTAATGTGTTTTTAAATATGTCATAGAAGAGTTGAGAAAACCAAAAATCGTCCGAATCGTAGTATTTAGTTAGATTCCAATTCGGTTTTATTAAAATTCGGTTCAGTTTTGACTCAATTATTACTTGAATCTATTTCGTTTAGATAAAATTGAATTTTATTTTTATTAAATTTATATGTTTTTTAAATTTTTATAATATAAAAACGATTATTCTAAATTATAAATTAGTAAAAATAACTTTAAAAATTATACAAAATTAAAATTTTAATTTTAAAAAACTGATGAATCAAATTTATCCAAACTCATGAAATTCAGTTCAAATTTTAAAATCCATCCGATCCTAACCAAACCGTTGCTGCACCTAGATGGAAGAACTTAATTATATGATATTATATTTTAAGGACTCAATTAAAAAATTTTGAAGTTTAAGAATTAATTTAAAATTTGAACCCTAAATAGTGGATGTTTGGTGAAATTAACCCTTTTTCTTTTGAAATCTTCTTAGGTAACCTATGAAGAAAAATAAATAGTAGTACCTTTTTCCATCGAAGATCATCTCGCTTCTTTAGAACTACGACGGAATCGAGTCTCTCCGGTGAGGCCATTCTCCACCGGCAATAGCGACTTTTCTTTTTATGACGGTAGTAAACTCCGATTGTCTGCCTCCGAGGACGATCATACTTCACCTTACTCATGTAGAAAACGAAGGGATTTTGGCAAGGGTGCCTTTCAACAGGCCTAGTGTTGAATGCATAGGCAGTGTAATCAGCTCTCTTGTACCAATTGAGAAAAGTTCTACTAGGCATCTCAAGCTCTCTAGGGGACATCACTCCCCTCAAGATTTGAACCACGTAGCCCCAAGACACAGTGATCGACCAGTACCGCGTTGAATCGTAGCATATCGATTGTTGCATCAAGCTCGCCGAATCCTCCTTTGCGGCTTCGAGCAGGTGCGAGATCGCTTTCGGTCGTTTCATCCCGGGAAAGATAGGTTCCACTACATCTAGGTGGTGGAGTGATACCAATGGAGTCACTGGATGAGCTCCCAAGAGCCCTAACAAATTTCCATACACATCGTACTGTACAACAACAAAGTAAATACAACTTGCCCCTTCAAATAATATGTTTCAAATTTCAAACTAGTTCAACTTCGAAATATTCATATATTTATCAAACGAGTGATTTTTTTTACCTGATGGAAACCAAGTTCCCTGGTGAGGGGCACCCCAAGCTCGGCCATGCAAGCTTGAATCCTATCATCACTTCCATATAAAGCTGGATACCTTTGGATGCACATATCTTGCATCTTTGACAATTCTTTAGCCAATGGGTAGCTTATTGCAAACCCACCCCCACCAAATGCCATTGCATATGAAAAGAATATGTTCTGAATATGGCTCTCTGATGCACTCCCAAGATAATAAAACTGTGTATGGTCATATTTAGACAGCACTCTCACCACATTGTTGACAATGAAGACCGTATCATCATCCCCCATCACGAACCACCTTATGTCCTTCATCCCTAGCTTAAGTGTCTCCGAGACCACCCTCGTTATCCTCAACGCCGACCGGGATCCTTGCCGGTTTAAGTACTTGAACCTTGAAGTGTCTTGAGAGACCCTAATCTCCGGCAACGATTCATTCCTCCTTGCCCTCACATTCTTATCCAGCCACACCACACCCCTAGTCTCTTGAGGCCTCCACCATGCTTTGATGTACTCTTTTCGAGTTTCCCATAGGTTCGACGACGCCGCTATCCCGAACGCGATGTGTTTGAGCTGCGTGTCATACCGGTGGTAGTTCCCGGGGGGCTGCTCGATCATCTCTACTGCCGGTGCCGGCCTTGTGTTCTCTAATGGCTCCTTCTCGACAGCCTTCTTCGTTGTAGATAATTCGGTAACGGAGGAATGGTTCGACGATGATTCGACTTTGGTGGAGAGATTGGTGGTGGTGGGGTAGCCTTTGTTACGGTCATTGTCGGTCAACAAGAGATTAGGGTATAGGATGTAAAGCAAAATCATGGTGATGAACAAATAAATGATTGAACGTCTAAAGCTACTTTGTGGCGCCGTGCGTTGCTGGGCGGTGATCATTTGTTCTTACAATGTTTATTGTTCTGTCTTCTGTAATTGATTTTTTGTTGCATTTGTTTGTTGTGGATGATGACGATGTTTGGTGAATGATGTTGTGTTTTTTGTTTATGTTCCCCATGTTTTTCGGGTTGAAATGCTTGGTTATAGAAATCAGGCTTGGACTGAGAATTGTTCGGATCTAAAGAGACCAAATTTTCCTCTTTTGTCACTTCTGTTTTTAATGTTAATCCTTTTTCTTACTTAATGTGTCAGTGAAAAAAAACATCATAGGGTTTGAATTTATGTCATCTAAATACTAAACGCTAGTTTCGAAGAGATTAATAGAAATTTTTACCAATATTTAAAGTAGTGTTAAAAGACGAGAGAGTCAAAGTTACTACTTGTATCTTTCATGATGTAATTCCATTGATCTTTTTATTTTTATAATGTCACTGATTAATACAAATAATTACTTATTAGATATTCTTGTGAGTATTGATTAGGTATTGTAAAAGAAGTAAAATCAAATTTAACCCAAAATTTTTTATTGAAACATGCATTTAATGACAGCAAATACAGTCTCATAAGCTGTTTGTTTCTCATTAAGAAGCAACGATTCTTTCAATGGCTTCAGTTTCATTCCCTGTGGGAATCTGTGGAACTGAGGGAATTGGTGATGATGTAGTATCTGAAGGCATGATGGGGACATCAGTGAGAGGCAATGGCATATCCACATGATGTATAGCAACAATTTTGCCATCCTTCATCTCCCCGTTCACTGCTTTCAAACCCCAAAAAAAAATAGATATTTTTGCTTTCAAACCAAAAAGAAGGATGATCATTTGAAGCATAAGAGCATTTTTCTTTTATTCTGAGTTATTAAAAAAAAGTAAAACAAAGATGAAATTATATAAGATAAAAAGCAAAAACCTCAAGTATTAGCCATCAAAGGGGAAAAAAATTGCAGAAACTCAACATCATCATCAACATGGATTAAAGCATTTTTCTGTTGATGCTATCTAAAATGTCTAATTTCAGTTCAAACAAATCAACAGCACTTATTGATCATACAGCAAGAAGAAGAAGAAGAAAGATCATACGATATAAAGCAATTTAATGAACTTTCTTTCCTTGTTGTAAAATTTTCTTTAGATCCAAACAAAGGAGACTGGACTTACAGCAACAAAGAGACATCAAGTATTAGCCATCAACGAAAAACAATTAAAACAAGGACTAAATTCTGTGAGATACAAACAATGGTATAAAGATCAATGCATAAACAAGAAAGGGAACAAAGGGTTGATGCAAATGAAAGAATTACCTGGACGAGAGAGCAACCAAAGAATGAAGAAGCAGAGGATGAGGATGAGAGGGATAGCGTGAACCAACTTCTCCGGCAAAGGAAACATTCGAAAGCGAGAAACCCCTTTGTTCTTTTCCTCGGCGTTGCCCGTTGGTATTGCCATTGAACGACGACCTGGTCTCATCATCTTTCAAGATTGTTTTTTTCTCTACCATGGGTTCCAAGTGTTCTTGTTTGGAGGGGCTGATGAAGATACAAGACTTTGGGGGGGGGGGGGGGGTACGGTTTAGTTATAGCTTCTAACCACTTTAGGCGGGAAATCTTGCAGCTCCTAACTATAACTTAAGGTTAGAGCTCTCGCAGGGTTAAGTTAAGTCTATATATTAGATTATATAATATAACAATATTATAGTGTAAGACAAAAAAAAATTAAACGCATTATGCTGAAAGTAAAAGTCCATTTAAAGGGGCACCGTAAGTGATAAGAAAGAGTAATTTAAATTATATGAAAACTAATATAAGTATTAGAAATTTTAAATTGTATATGTTTAAAATTTTAATAGTATATATAATCAGTAAATGTTTAATGAAATAATTTATTTTTATTTTTTAAAATTATTATGACAGATGTCGAAACCATTTTTATAGGTTTTGAAAAAACAGGAGTCGATTTTAAAAAACAAAAATGGAGTCGCCGCCAATTTTTTTTTTTTGAGGTGTGATCGGGTCACCTTGATATTGATCAAGAAAACATTTTGATTTATTAAAACAATGATTTTGGTCTACAAAAATTCGAGAAAATGGGTTCGGGAGTCGGTTACGCACGAGGAATGATTAGCATCCTCGTAATGCCCAAAAATTGGTACCTACTTGATTAATTAATGTCCTAATGTCAAAAATTTGAAAAGATTTTAAAACACGATCCTTTTGATTTTTAAAACTTATGTCCTTTAATTTTAAATGGACATTCAATTATTTGGATTTTAAAAGAAAAATTGAAACTCAGTAAGTTAGAGCACGATCTTTCGAATTTTCCAAACACCAAATATCCTTTGCTTTTTAAAAATCCTTGCCTCGAGATGACAAAACGTCGCATCAAATGAGTTAGGACATAACATCTTAAATTCCCGAGAATAGGTTTTTTTAATTTAAAAATTCATATGTTTTAATTTCAAAAAGGGCACTCAATCATTTGGACTTAATGAGAAAAATCGAAATCCAGTAAGTTAGGGCACGATTTTCTCAAAGCTCCCAATGTCGAATATGGCCTTATTTTAGAATGCTTTTGAATAACAAAAAGTGTGGAAATGAATCATATTTTTATTTAAAATAATGGTTCGAATGAAATTGTCGTGTAATGCATAATAAAAACATAAACATATAAAAATTTCACGAATATTACATAACGAATTAATATTTAATGCTAATATAGACAATTAAAAGAAAGAATCAAAGCAAAATAGCAAATAACATGAATAATACAATGACAATGATGATGCTAAAAAAAAATTAAGAATGACCATAATAATAATGGAATCTAGATTTTAAAACAATGAACAAATAAATAAAAAGGCATAATAAAGGGGCATTTAAAAAGATCAAATATGAAATTAAAAAAAATACAAGATAAATAATATATGAAAAATCTGAATAAAATAATAAAACAAATTTAATAAAACGAACAATATGGCAAACTTTGATATTAAATATAAAATAGTTTAAAGTAATAATATATATAATAAATGAGATAATATATGAATAAATAAATGCATAAAATAAAAAGAATAATTAATAATTAAACAATTAAATGGATAAAAAAAGTTTAAAAAAGTGCCTAAGTCAACCTAACTCTCACAATATGAGGATTCAACGAAAGCCATCCACCAAAATACAACTTAAACGAAAGCAACTCAAAAAGAAACGAAGATGAACGAAGAACAAAATAAGAACAAGCCACAGAAAATAAGAACGCAAAAGAGAGAGAAATTTAAGTGAATGCTCTTAAGAATTATTATTGCTTCAAACTCAAGTGTGTCTACAATGAAGGGAGAGGCCTCTATTTATAGTTGAGCCTCCCCAAATCCAACGATACAGATCAATTACATCAACGGCTAAGATTAAAAGGTATCTACAAATTAAATCTCTAAGATTACAAAATCATATATTTTAAGATTGCATACCATATCTGCTAAGATTGCATATCATATCTAAGATTTGCATATCCTTTGTAACACCCCAAACCCGGCCCAAACATTACGACCGAATTTGGTATGCTACAGAGATAATATTTTTTTGAAAATCCCTTTAAGCCGATTTAACTTTTTGATAAAAGATAGTGTCTTGTTTAAAACAGTTGAGGTGTATAAAGAAAACCATACTTAGGTTTATTTGAAAATTTATTAAGTCAGGTTGTTACAGATTCAAGTGTACCCGATGGCACAATAAAACATTTTGCGTTTGAATTTGAGAAAACATATGTACCCATTTTAATATCATTACGTAAGGTAAGCAAATTATCCAAAACATGTAAAATAGTCAAAGTAAAATACTAGGAGGCCTTATTGCAACTTACAACATAAAACCAACAATTAAGATAAAATAAAATTCAGAGTTCATTAAATTCAAATTTCCACTGCATGGCCACCTCGAGTCCATCCGGCTCCTCATCCGCGATCTACGTGTCACCTGAAAAAAAATGTTAAAGGAGAAGGTGAGTCACCAAGACTCAATGTGTAACCCTTCCCCGATTCAGTGCAACAACATACACAATTTATAACAAATTAACATGTACTAAATCATGCACCCAACCTAGCCATCCAAACACCTTTCTCTACCCCGTGTGGTACCAAACCACTGGTGGTGCCAAACCACTGGTGACTTAAAGTCACGATATTCATCAATAATTGTGGTGCCAAACCACTGGTGGGGCCAACCCACGTGTGATACCAAATCACTGGCGTCGATCCCATAATATAATCCGTGGGGCCAACCCACTGTAGTGCTAAGCCACTGGGACGAGACGCTATGAGGTGCCAAACCTCTGGAGGTGCCAAACCTCTGGTGACCGAAGTCACGAAATGTGGTACCAAACCACTGGTGTCCGTCGACACGAATATCACTCCCCCTCCACTCGTTTAACCCACATATATATATATATATATGATATGCATTTAACAGAAATTATGCCCACCATGTTTAATTAATATCATACACTGGATTTATCATCAACCATATCACATATACCAAATATGTCATGCCTCCATAAGCATCAAATAATAACCTCGTATTACCAAGGACTTACCTGAATCCTTGCTTATACCTTTAGGGTATTAAATCCACATCTACACAATCCAGTTTAGCATACACAATAGATTCAGCACATTAATTAATTATAAAGTGTGTATGTACACACCTGTTTCTACCGAGATTCCTAGATCCCGAAGATCCGATCTACGACACTAGATCCTTGACCCTTAGGAAAACAAATCTCGAAAGCTTCCCTCAATATACCTTAACGTTATCCCCTTTTGAAATCGATAGCACCTTACTAAGAGGATTCGGCCTAAGCCCTTTGTGGAAGAGATATTCGGCTAGCAACACAAATGGAAGGTGCAATTTTTAGTAAAAGAGAGGGGTAGATTCGGCTAAGAGTACTTTCGGCTTTGGTGAAAATAGGAGGAGAATAGGAATATTGATGGGACTTAAAGAGGTACTACGGCAACAATAAATGGAGAGGGATTTCGGTGAAGTGAAGGAGGAAAATGGAAGCAAAAGTGACCCCAATGGTCTCTTGATGTTTCGACCAAGGTGAACAAGCTGTTAAGAAAAGAGGTGTTTTTGGTGTGGGTAATGTTTGAGAAGAAAAAGAATGAAGCTTAGAAATAAAGGGCTAAAATTCGGCTAAAGGAAGTTCTCCACCCCTTAAATAGAATTCGGCCACTCCCCCTAACCTTCATGGCCGAAAATGTCATCATGAAAACCCCTCTAGCCGTCCAACTCTTTTTCCTCTCACCCAATCCCTTGATTCCTTCCTAAATTCACTCTACACCCACCTTTCAAACAAATTCAAATTAAATAAAATAAAATCCACCCTTTATCCATTATCACCTCATCAATTAAAATACAAAATAAAATACTAATAAACCACCCTTCCAGCCGAATTTAAACACCACCAAAAGACCTTTAGCTGGCCACTATTTCCTTTTTAATTATAACCCAAATTCCTCTCCTATTTTATATCTTTATCCCCCATTCAATTAAATTAAAACCCATGCCTATGTTCTATCTTTTAGCCACCTCTTTAAATAGATAAATGAATAAAAATGGGCACTCTCCCTAATTTAAGGAATTCGGCACTTAATCTCCCCACATGACCGAATTTCAACAACCCAAAACACCTTATTTTGGCCACCACACTTCCACTTATCTAATCCCCATAAAATCTCTTATTTTATCCCTATATTACCTATTCAAAACAATAAAAAAATAAGGCCACCCATGTCTTCTATCTTAAAGTAGATAAATAATATAAAAAAAAAATAAAAGCTAGCATTTATCCTTCCACTGCCCATGTGCCGTCCACCTCTCCACCTCTTTAGCAGCAAAAATAAAATACCAAACTGCTGCCCCCATGGTTCGAACATAGGACCTGCTGGAGCAACTTACAAGTAACGCCCAGGCCACTCTGCCAAGGCGATTTTTGTGACATAAACTCGTCCCAACCTCCTTTAAGACCATAGCTCCACCTGGTTTTCACGCCATAAGTCAAAAATAAAAACCCATTTGCCTTCCCCACTACTCGAACTCCCGACCTGCTAGAACCCTTGCTGTAGGATGCGCTCCCATGCCACTCTTCCCAATTGACTTTCATGTCATAAAACCCCATCATTTAATTTTAAAGCCTTCCTACTTAAGTCCATCACCGCATATATAAAAATAAAACGCAAAACGCTGCTCCAGCCATTCAAACCTGCGCCCATCTTCACCTCCAACTCCTAAGTGGCGCATGGAAGCCACTTTGCCAATGAGTTTATTGTGCTAAGCTTCACCCGAAATTTTACTTAACCCCTAACTCACCTAACTCCCTTCTTTAAAACACTTAGAAACAAATTTTTAGTTCTAAATAAGGCCTAGCTCGGGGTTATTTCTAGACCTTAAAACATGCCAAATGATCCTAGTATTTAATTCTTCAAGCACACACATGGGAAATTAATTTAAATTACAAACAACCCCTAATTCAGGATGTTACATCCTTGAAGATTGTGTTCCCATATACGTCAAACTTGTAGATGGACCTTCAATCTTTTCAAGTGGTGGGTCATTCCGATCGGGCCAAATGATATATTTTGGATTGGACTTGGACTTTGTTTTATTATTTTGGGTTTATTATTTTTTTGTATGGGCCCGGGCTAAATTAGCCTATTACAACAGACTCTAAATAAACTTTAATGATATTAAAAATATATGTGAGTTTAGACAAAATTTGAAATCATAATGTAAGTCAAGTTGAGCGTGCTACTATTATACATCAGCTTGTCATTTGTAATTTTAATAGAAGTGTTCAAAATAATTAAATTATATAATGTAACTGCTTAAATTGTGAATTTTTTTATTTTTAGTGCCAAAATAAATATTTTTTTATAATTGGATAACTATCCGTATACTATTCATATTAGTTTAAGTTGAATTAATTATTAAGGTTAATATGAATGGAAGTATTTGAATTTGAAAAAGAGGTTTGGATCTAATTTGTTTTTAATCTAAATCGTATTCAAACTTGAAAACGAAAATTCAATTTGTATTTTTTTTTATTTTAAGTAATTAACTAATATTGTTGAAGGAAACTCATGTCACACTAACAATGAATGGCACACTGGTACGCAATAACCTCAAATTTTGATAAGTGGCAAAAATATATTTTTATAAATTTACTTACCATTTTCAAATTTAGTTACCAAAGTTACGCGTTGCCAAGTTCAGTATATAACTATATATTAACCGTAGTTATCATCTAACTTGAATTTTCTTTGCTCAGCCAAAATTTTGATGTTCAAGTGAGCCTAACCCAGTTAAGAGCAGGATGAAGATCAAATCCTTGTGAATTTGAGATGGGTTGCCCAAATCATAGCCCATTTTCAACTGCCTGGAACCTTGGACTTTGCGTGGACTCTTCTGGATGATATACATATTACATATATACACAAAAACAAACATTTCCAGGCAAAATTAGCTTAGAAATGGTAGTGGCGAGATCAATAGCGCTAAAAGCAGTGAATACCGCCAGTTTATGGGGTCTAAACCGGAGTCGTTTCGGGGGTTTGCCCAAGGTCCAAACCGTGAGGGCATTGTCGACAATCATGTCTCCGCCGTCCAAGGCAGTTGTCTACGAGCACCACGGTCCACCCGACTCCGTCACCAGGTCCCCGATATCCAAATTTCGTTACTATTATTATTATTTTTCTTTTTTTATTGCTTACTTTTGTATTTATAGAATGATAGAGCTACCCCCAGTAGAAGTGCAGGAGAATCAAGTTTGTGTTAAAATGTTGGCTGCTCCCATTAACCCCTCTGATATTAACCGTATTGAAGGTCTGGGTTTTCTTTTCCTCGTTGGGTTTTACTTCATTTGATTTAAAACTCTTGATCTTTGATTAGTTGAAGAATTGGGTAGTTGTATACTATGTTACTCGGACTCTTCATAGATATAGGGATACGAACTTTGGGGAAAAAAAAAATTAACCATGCTTATGCCGGTATATCCACAAATCATAATCGAGTCCGAATAACATAAGTTTTGAATAATAATAGTAATAATGAGTTTCAAGGCTTTTGTAAATAAACAAAATTTTATTTTTAATGTATAGGAGTATATCCTGTGAGGCCACAGGTGCCAGCAGTTGGAGGCTATGAAGGTGTTGGAGAAGTGTATTCTGTTGGTTCTGCGGTTAAGGGTCTCTCCCCAGGCGATTTGGTCATTCCATCTCCACCCTCCTCTGGTTTGTTCTTTGCACCTTTTGCTTTGCCATTGTAGTTTTACTTCAAATGCCTAGTGCTTAAATATCGATAATCCTACACATCATTCTAGTAAGCATGTCCAAGTTTAGGTGCTAAATTTTATATCTCAAATCACCTTTAAGTTGGAATGTGAAATGGATTGCTGTTAAAAGAATATTGGGTAGGAAAGTTTAAGAATGGCTAGTCTTATTGCACTCAGTACCGTAAGAGATTTAACGCCAGAGATGTGATTGAACCTATTGTAGTAAAATAATTAGTTGAAACTTGCAAGATGCTGAGATTCTTTTTCATATTAATGACTAGTGAACCTTTGAAATATAAAAATTTTCGACATCCCATCTTCAACCTAACAAAATTTGTTGAAGTTCCTTTTAATTTTCTCATTTAGATGTCTTAAAACCATTAAGATATGATTTCTTGCAGTGAAATAGTGAACTAGAATGATGAGCGTTTAGACTGATCTTTCATTCGTCTTAATGCTAAGATCAAATAAAAATTATTGGCAGGAACATGGCAGACTTATGTTGTCAAAGACCACGACATATGGCATAAAATCAGTAAAGATTCGGCAATTGAGTATGCTGCAACAGTTACTGTTAATCCTTTGACTGCTATGAGAATGCTCAAAGACTTCACTACTTTAAGCGCAGGTACAGCTGTTGATGTTGTATTTGATAATGTTCAAGCCTCTATCACATGCTCTTGTTGATTATTCTGGTATGGACAGGAGATTCCATCGTTCAAAATGGGGCTACCAGCATTGTGGGGCAATGTGTAATCCAGCTTGCAAGATATCGTGGCATCCATAGCATTAACATTATCCGGGACAGGTGCTGTACTTAGCTCCTTGTGACTTGTAGGTAACTGTGCTTGTCATTGCACTTGCTTTCTTTCTTTTTTAACCTAGATGGTGTCATCAGTTTGGGATATATTGTTAATTAGGTGTTTGCTCTCGTTGACTGCCAATATTTTTGAGTTAAACTATTTTACTGATTGACATTCTCATCTATTAGGGTTCCTTGATTTGATGCATGCGTTTTTTTCCAGTGCATCTTCATTTACCGTCCTTTTACTTGCTTTAGGGCTGGATCAGATGAAGTAAAAGAAAGGTTAAAAGCTCTTGGGGCTGATGAAGTGTTTACCGAGAGCCAACTAGAAGTGAAGAATGTTAAGAGCCTTTTGGTATTATCTATCATTATAGTATAGTTATTGTGAGGAGATCTTCGATCATCGTCATATGGATTTCATGTTATTAAAGTCACTCATTGTTTCCATTTGATTTGTTACTGTCATGGTAGTCAAATATACCTGAACCTGCCCTGGGATTGAACTGCGTCGGTGGACATGCCGCTTCTTTGGTTCTCAAGTTCTTAAGGTCAGATAACCTCGCTGCATAAAGTATGACATTGGACATTTCTCTTGCAGTAAGAATCTAAGTTTCCTTGAATGCAAATTTCAGGCAGGGAGGAACAATGGTAACATATGGTGGAATGTCCAAGAAGCCTGTCACCGTATCAACTTCCTCGTTCATTTTCAAGGTAATCAAGGATTACCCCTTCTATATATTTTGTTGCTTAGCGTTGTGCTGCTGTTAGTTATCATCAATCCAAGTACTGCACATTTTCACTTGGAATAAATAAAAGTGGCTTCCCAAATCTGAAAGAACGCACATCCTTCTATCTGTTTGCAGGATCTTTCTTTAAGAGGATTCTGGCTACAGAAATGGTTAAGTGCTGATAAAGCGAAAGAGTGCCGAGATATGGTGGATTACCTTCTACGCCTGGCACAAGAGGGGAAGTTAAAATACGAGTACGTATGAACTTCTTATACACAATCTCACTTACCATTAGTTATTCATGTATGGTCTAATGATTGTTTTAATCCCTCTGCTATGCTGAAATTTGGGATTTAATACCTCTGATTTGGCATAAGCGGTTTGTCTACTTTTTTAATATTATTAGTATATTCAAATTGATAAACACACCGTTAGTTGCTACCATTAAAGCACTAATATGGAATTCTTCTTTATTGTTATTCGGCCACATAAATCAGTAATCAATTTATGTGTTAGCTAAAAGTTTAAAGTTGTTTAAGAAAATTCCACAGTAAACACACCGTTAGTTGCTACCATTAAAGCACTAATATGGAATTCTTCTTTATTGTTATTCGGCCACATAAATCAGTAATCAATTTATGTGTTAGCTAAAAGTTTAAAGTTGTTTAAGAAAATTCCACAGTATAACTTGAGTGGCAGCAACTAACAGTGTTATTAGTTTGAACCAACTAATAACATTATAAAAGTGAAGGACCAAATTATGCTAGATTAAAGTAGAGGAATTAAATCCCAAATTTCAGAATAAGGGAGGGACTAAAACCATAACTAGACCTTGTGTCTTGAACGCAACCCATTTTTGCGCCCTTTGTTTGTAGGATGGAGTTGGTTCCATTTGACAAATTTCACAGTGCATTGGAGAAGGCACTTGGGAAACATGGGAGTCAACCAAAACAAGTTATCAAATTCTAATCTTTACGTCCTTGGTCATCAATTCTGAAGGCGCTGATGAATGGATTGTATGTATCTCTTTATAAGGCTTTCCGTTTACAATCAGTGATAGAATCTAAATGACTAGAAGTTGCCAAGAATAATAATTAGTATCAAATAGGTTTTTAAGGTATTCGTGTCAACTTTTCATGTTCTGATTCTTTTCCTTTTAACCAGGATCTGTTTATCATTGAGGTTGAAAAGTGCAGTAGAAAAAAAGCTTTTGAAAAGTCAATTTAGTATTGTTTTCAAAAAGTATTTTTGAGAAGATAAAATATATATTTTAAACATAAATTAGAAAATATGTATTTAAATGATATTCAAATTAGTTCGTATTAAAAAATATGAAATTTGTTGTTGATGCTAAGATTAGACGAGGCGGAGATGACGGTGGTATTGAGTGGCTCACCTAGCTTTGGTCAAGGTGGAGAGTCGTCGCAGAGGGTGTTTGGGTCACGGTGGTGGTTGAGTTGAGAATTGAGAATGAGGGACGGAGGGAGAGAGGGAGAGAGAGATCCCTCCTATGGTTGGAGCTAAGGGTTTATATACCTTTAGTTATAATCCCAAGGTGTCACGTGTCATCTTTCGATAGGTGAGTCAACGGCAAGTTGGCCAATGGTTTGCCTCCATTAGTCTGGGCAGGGTGACAATCGGAGACCTTGTCATAACTTCATATGAGACACAGTAGTTGATGTCAGAAGTGCGGTCTACATGAGTGTAAAGTCGAGAAGTGACTACAAGGAGTTTGCTCGAGAGGTTATCCTTGAGGGATTGTCCAAGGAGTGTCTTCGATGGGTGGAGTTTTAATAATTGTCCCCCACAGTCGAGAGGGAGGTTATACAGTGGTCTTGCTCGCAGGGGCGAAGCTAGAACAATATTTTAGGAAGGGCCAGATGAAATTTTAATTTTTAATAGTTTATATCTTTATAATTTATAAAGGATTAAATCGAATTTTTATAATTTTAGGGGGCCAAAGTGTAATTTTACTTTTACTAATTTAAAATTTTAAAAAAAAAATTTAGAGCTTAAATAGTAATTTTACATTTTAGGGGAGGTTGGGGTTTATGCCAGCCTCCTGGCTTCGGCCTTGCTTGCTCGAGATATTTCAAGTGTCATGCTTTCTGAGCTATTGGTATACCATGTTGTATTTGAATTTTAAAATTTGGAATGTTATGGATTGGCATATGGAAGACGTGTCCCGTGTTGCTTGGAGATTTGCACGTGTATGTACTCTCATTTACTATTATGCATGACAACGTTGTTAATTATCCCTAGTGTTTCAATGTTTGGGCATGGAAGGTGTCTAACTCTGCTTTTTCTTTGGTTTGAGTTTTTCATGGGGGCTATTCTGACCAACGTGGGGATGGTTTTTTATAAGTTTATTATTAGCATTATAGCAGCTTTTTAGGGTTTTTGTTGGTTGAGATGGTGAGGGAAATCGGAGTGGGGAGGCTGGTAGTAGTAAGGATGCTGAAGTTTGAAAGAAAGGTGTCAATTCTAGGCCCATAAGGGTCACTTGCATCAATGGTGTGATCAAGTGCACCATTATTAGTTAGTTGATGATAAAAATAAAATAAAATTGAATAATTGATTGATTATTTTATAACTTTTAATAATAGAGTGGTTAAAAAGGAAATTTATTAATAGTTGAATGACTTTTAATTTAGGTTACTCTAAATAAAACTTAGGTGCAAAGGAAAATAATTTTTCTAAAATTAGAATGATTAAAATATTTAATATCAAAAATTTGAATCATTAAATAAAAAATTAATATTTGGATGACTAAAATATAGCTAAAATCATAATTTGGTGACTATTTTGCGTTGAAAAAAGAATATAAATATTTTAGATTGATTAACATGTGAAAATAAAGTAGAAAGATTATGCATATTTTCTTTTCCAAAAACGTAAAATTTCCTTATTAGTGAAACTACATTTATTTTTTGCTCCACAAAAAAGTCAAACATGCGATCTAATATAGATTCACTTTTGGAAAAGAAATGTTCGACTAGTTTTGTGGTGGATCACTTAAATTTCTACTGAAAACAAAAATGAGCAGAAAAATACCCTTCCAATTCCAAAGCTTGTCTTTTTGGATTTTTTATTTCTTTACTTGGCTTGCTATCTTTTTATTGTTTAGATTCCTATTTTTAAAATTAAAACAATTTTTTTTGTGTTCTAAAAATTTTAATTATAAAATAAAATATTGTAATTCTTAAAAAAAACTTTTTAATGTTGAATTGGTAAATAAAATTTGAGCCTTTCATATTTGCTTTTGAATAAATCCACCTTTCAGCTGATGTTAAGTATTCCATAAATACTAATTTGGTCTTGCTCTCTTAGTAAGTTTCTGTCTGTTGTTTCTAGTAGGTTTTTGTTTTAGAGTTTTTGTGTGGTTTCTTGAAGGGTTTTTGGGCGACGTTTGGGTTAGGATTCACGCTTTTTCTTTTACTTGTGGGCGATATGTTTTGCGCAGTTTAAGGGATTGGAAAGAGGCTTTGTTGCGTTATCATTGGATGACGAGGAAGAGGAAGTAGTACAGGCACAGAAGGTGCCTGATCAGGTTCTTGAAGAAGAAGAATTTTGTTTGGTAAGGTGTTTTTTAACAGCAAGTTTATTCATTTTCCAGCAATGAGAAGCACAATGGCAAATCTTTGGCATCTAGTGAAAGGGGTTCAAATTTTGAATAAGGATGAGAAAAGATTTCTGTATAGGTTCTTCAAAGGATGGACTTGGAGAGGGTTCAAAAGGGTCCCCATGGACTTTTAACAACAATCTTTTGATGTTACATCACTTGAGGAAAAGGGAGGATCCGTTGAAGGTGCCATTTGCCTCCGGGGTATTTCTCTGAGGCTTTGGCGAGGCAAATGGGGGACTTTCTTGGGAAGTTTTTAGAATATGATGGTGCAAATCTGGGGAGAAGGTTAGGAAATCATCTGTGTGTGAGGGTTCAGTTGGATATAAGGCAATCTTTGAGGAGGAAGAAGGTTTCATTTTCATCAGGAAATTATTCGTATGTTAGTTTTAAATATGAACGATTAACTTTGTTTTGTTTCTTCTGTGCTCGATTAGGGCATAGCGACGCTTATTGTCAAGCAAAAATGGAATTGAGGTTTGAAATAGCTGAGATGGGATGGGATTTGTCGCTGAGAGATCAGTCTCGACGTGCTCTTGCAATAAATAGTGTGTGGTTGAAAAAAGATGGGGGCAATGTGAAAAGGGGGAGTTTTTATGAGGGGTCAGATTTGGGTAGGTGTAATTGGGAGGATGTTGATAGAGGAGGATTTGGGAGTTTTGTTGATCTCATTCTGGTTGTTAATTTGGAGGGGAATCTGAATCGGGTTTCTAGTTTGGAGGGAAATTCCTTCGAAAATGCAAGGACAGACGGACATGGACCATGATTCGGATGTTTATATGCTTAAGGGAGGTGATACGTAACGACCTAATAATTACGGGTATCGAAAAGTGTACTTTTGGGTCTCCGTTTTCGTAAAATGAATTTGTAAATATTTATTAAAAATATGGTCAAATAGGTTTTGAATAGATGAATTTGTCTAAATTAAGAGTAATTAGGTGAAAGGACTAGATTGCATATAGGGTAAAAGTTAAATTATAGAATAGAGAAAAGTTAAGAGACTAATTAAACAATTAAACCTAAAATTTACTTTTTACAAGTGTATGGTAAAAATAAATTCCATGTGTGTTAATAATAAACATATATTTAATAATATAATATAATAAATAAATATAATTTATATTATTATTATGTTATTATATTATTATATATAAAACATAAAGAATAAATAATAGAAAAAGAAAGAAACAAAAGGGGACGAAATAGAGAAAGAATAGAAAGAAAAAGAAAGGAGAAAATAAAGAATGAGAAATTAGGGTTTTAAGGTTCAACTCAAATTGGTAAGTCAATTTAGTCATTTTTTTAGAAATTTTTATGTTTTTAGAATCTTAAAACAAAATACTACTTGATTTATGTTGAAATTTTAGAAGTTAGTGAATTTTTAGAAGTTGTTCATGTTGAATAAATGGAAGTATTAGGGGTTAAATTGATAGAATTTCAAGTTAGAATAGAGAAAATGATAGAATTGTAAAATAAATTATAAGTTTTGAGTAATAGAGACTAAATTGAGAGAATTTTGAAATTTAGGGTTTTATGGTAGAATTAGAGAGTTAGGTTTAGTTTTAAGTGGAAATTGAATGAAAATAAAGAATAAATTGTGAAAAAAATGGAGTTAACTTTGATTAAGGACTAAGTTGAAATTTAGACAAAAGTTGAATAAAATTTAAAATATTCAATATGAAATTGTAGTGTATTGATAAATTTTAATTGTTTCGATTTCCATAGCTAACATTGAGACGGAGACCTCGGCTAGGAAAGAAAAAGACAAAGTCAAGGAGGATTAGCTCGGAAACTACGATTTGTATTTCTATAATCTGAATCTAATTATTATTAATTGTTGTATGTTGATTAATAAGTATGGTAAGTGAAATGAAGTAAGTATTGGTATTATGGTATTGAAATGAATTGAATTGAATTGAATTTATGAGTATTTGTGATTATTTGAATTGAAATGTATATATTGGTTAGAAATTGAAAAGTGATTTGAAACCCTATTAACTATATCGAGCTGAGTCAGATATAGTTGGCATACCATAGGATTGGAAGTGTTCAGGGATACTTCGACCACGAGTCGATGAGACACTGGGTGTCAAACTATTACTTCGGATAAATTCGATGAGGTACTGGGTACCAACTTATTTCGGCATGGTCGATGAGACACTAGGTGTCAATCTACTACTTTGAATTATCCAATGAGGCATTGGGTGCCATACTGGTGTGTTTTGGTTAGATTCGTGTATCCGCCAAAGTCCAAATCTTGTTAATAGGGGTAAATAAATGAATTGGCAATATGAATGATATTGGATGATTTTGAACATTAATTGGATTGAGATATTGAATTGAGTTATGAAATTGAAATGAATGAACCAATGGGTTCATGAAATGGTTATTGATATAGTGAAATGATATGTGTATCCTATTGAGAAGAGTTATTTGAATATCAATTATGAGATTGAAATAGTAAGAGATGAGAATTGAAAGTGCTATGAATGATGTGTTATGAAATTAATTATTTGTTTGAATGATTTTTGTTATGTGTGTTTAAATATATAAATATTGTAAATTCTTGTTTAATAAGTATTCGGATTATAGAAATACCACTGAGTTTATACTCAGCGTACAGTTTGTTTTCGTGCGCAGGTTAGGTTAAAGTCAGATCGTTGAACCAGCATCCAAAGTTGATCCCGAACTCAAAGTGATGAAGTATGTTTCTTTTTAGTAATGACATGTACCTAGGATGTTTTATGTTGGTTATTTTGGAAAAATGTTTGTAAATGATATTATAAAATGATATTTGGTTGGTTATATATAAGTATATATGTTATGTTGAATTCACAATATGGTATGTTTAAGTGAATGTATAAGTGAATTTGAAATAGACAAATATTTGGGTTGAAATGGCTTGATATTTAATTTACTTAAATGAAGTATAATTGAATTGTTTTGATAGAAATATGTGAAGTATTTATGTAGGCACATTGGTTAGGCACTTAGATTATCTATTTCGATATGATTGAGTGTGTTTGATTGTGTTTTGAAATAGTTGAATAAATGATTTTTGAATTGCTTGTTGATCAAGATTTTCAGGGTTGTAAACTTGATGTATAAGGCTCATTTTGAGTCTACAAGGCCTGGCACACGGGCGTGTGACCAGACCATGTGAGACACACGGCTTTCACATGGGCCTGTGATTAGACCGTGTGTCACCTACAACTTAAATTTTCAAAACAGATGCTCAGGTATTACCACACGGGCATGTGTCTCAGCCGTGTAAGGAACACGGCCTAACACACGGGCGTGTGACTTGGTCGTGTGAGGTAAGTCAGGGAGTTAGACACGGGCATGTCTCAGGACCACACGGGCGTGTCCCTTGATTACATGGGCGTGTGACCCCTGCACCTAGGAAAAATTTTAAAATTTCACAAAAAATTTCCAAAGCACACGATTAAGTCCTGAATTGTTTCTAGCACATGTTTTGGGCCTCGAAGGTTCATAAAGGGACTATATGATTTAATTATGAAGTTTATGTGTGAATAATTATGAATTGTTCATATTTAATCTGTAATGTCCGGTAATGTTCCGTAACTCTGTTCCGACGACGGATAAAGGTTAGGGGTGTTACATGATAGGAAGAAGAAGCCCAGAAGGGAGAGCGATAAACTTTTGGAAGGGGAAGAGTTGGGATTTTTGGTTGTTAGGAATAGGAAGATGTTGGAAAAAACCACCTTTTATTGGCGGCTGCCAAGGGCAAGCTTGCCCAATCGCAATAAAAATATTTAGTTAGAATGTCTGTGGATTGAGGAGTCCACAGGCTATCAGAAGGCTTCGACATGTGCTGAAGTTGTATAATCCCCAGATGGTCTTTTTCATGGAGATTGAGATAAATGGAGTGCGAATGAAAGGCGTAAGAAAGAGGTGTGGTTTTTTAAATGGGATTGAGATTGTAGCGATTGGATCAATAGGAGATTTGTGCTTAGCGTGCTAAGAAAATGCTAATGTTAGGTTAAAAAGTTGTTCAGATTATCACATTGATGTCATCTTACAAGAAAATGATGATGAAAAGGAACGGCGATTTACCGATTTTTATAGCTTCCTTGTGCGCATAGTAGAGGGGTATCTTGAGATTTGCTGAGAAACCTAAGTCGCTTTCAAGGTTTGGAATGGATGGTATGTTGTGACTTTAATGAATTTTTATACTCCTTTGAGAAAGTGGGCAAGGTACCAAGGAAAGAGAGGAGGATAGTAGCTTTTAGGGATGTTTTGACATATTGCCAATTAATAGATGTTGGATATTCGGGAACTTGGTTTACATGGAAAAGAGGGAATTTGCCAGAGACCAATATTCGCGAGAGCCTTGACAAAGGAGTGACAAATTTAGAGTGGAGTAATATGTTCCCATCTGTAGTGATCCAACATTTTCCACATTCTATCTAAGAACATTGCCCTCTTCTAATTAATACAGATATAAGATTGAATAACATGCCTATAAAGAAAACCTGTTTTGAGGCATAGTGGGTTAATGAAGAGTCTTTTGAGGAAGAGGTAAGGAGCTTGTGGCAATTTGCAAGAAGCGATATCTTGGAGAAATTGAAAGGGTTACAACATGGGTTAAGTAGATGGGCAGCATCGATTAAATACAGAAGGGAAAGACGTAAGAAGGAGCTGACAGAGAAGGTAAATGTTCTTTTGGATCAAGACAGAATCGATGAGAATATAGCAGAATTATTTTACGCTAGAATTCACCTTAATCTTGATATTGATAAAGATGAGATGTATTGGGAGCAAAGGGCTCATGTTAATTGGTTAAAATTGAGAGAAAAAATATGGTTTTTTTTTCATAGTTATGCCTCGCAAAGGAGAAGAATTAACACTATTCGAAGTTTAAGACATTATGATGGGAGAGAGACCGGCGGTGAGGGGGGAGATGGAGGAAATCGCTCGATGATACTTTCAAAATCTCTTTTCGTCAAATGGAGGTGGGGATACTGTGCATATTCTTTCTAGGATTGAGAGATGTGTATCTAAGGAAGAAAATTCAAAGTTAATAGCCAATTACACGAAGGAAGAGGTCGTGGCGGCTTTAAAGGAGATGGGCCCAACAAAGGCGTCGGGGGAGGATGGTTTTCCGACTTTATTTTTTTCAATGGTTTTGGCACATTATAGGTAGTGAAGTAATTGAATATTGCTTAGGAGTTTTAAATAAAAGTATGTCTGTGGACCCTTGTAATATTACTAATATTGTGCTAATTCCTAAAGTTTCCCATCCGACGAATTTAGGGAATTTTAGGCCAATCAGTTTATGCAATATTCTTTATATGGTAGTAGCAAAGATTGCAAACCGGTTCAAAAATGTCTTGGAAACTTGCATTGATGACGCTCAAAGTGCCTTTATATCAGGCAGATTAATATCGGATAATGTCCTCCTTGCTTATGAGATTCCTCATACTTTTTGATAAAAAAGAGTAGGAAAGAAAGGGTTTATGGCACTTAAGCTAGATATGAATAAAGCATACGATAGGGTGGAATGGTCTTTCTTAATGGCACTGATGGTACGGATGAGATTTCATACTTCGTGGATGGATAATATTATGAAGTGTATCACAACAGTCTTATATTCAGTAATTGTAAACAGGAAAACATGACAACTATTTAAATCGGCGAGAGGACTTAGGCAAGGGGATCCTCTAAGACTTTTTCTGTTTTTAATTTGTAGTGAGGGCCTCTCGTCCCTTATGAAAATAGCTTTGAGGGAAAGTTTGATTAATGATGCAAAGGCAAGTAGAGGGGGCCCTTCGATTTCTTATTTTTTATTTGTTTATGATTGTATTCTGTTTGGAGGAGCAAGTAAGAGGGGAGCACAAGTTTTGAAGTCAATTTTGAGGGAATATGAAAGATGCTCAGGACAATGTTTCAATTACGCCAAATCCACGATTTTTTACATTAACAACACTTCGAAAAATCTAGACGAGTCGTATTTACCATCCTTGGGGCGAAGATTTATAATAATATGGAGAGGTATCCAGGCTTGCGAAATGTGGTGGAGAAAAATAAAAAAGCTTTTTTCCATCTTTTAAAGAATCGTATGAGGCAAAGAATTGAGAGTTGGAGCGTGAGATTCTTATTGCAATGGGATAAAAAAGTTTTATAAAAGCAGTCTTGTAGGCTATACCTACTTATACTATGGCTTGTTTTTTGCTTCTTAAGTCTTTATGTACGGAATTAGATAGTATTATGGCTCAATTTTGGTGGCAAAAAGGGTATGGGCGAAAAGGGATCCATTGGTGTAGTTGGGACTAGCTTTGCGACTCAAAAGAGAATAGGGTTTTGGGATTTCACAATTTGACCAAGTTTAATATTGTGTTATTAGCTAAATAGGGATGGTGCATTATTAATTATCTAGATTCATTATTATCAAAAGTACTAAAAGCCAAGTATTTTCTACATACTGATTTTCTAAATGCTGAGTTAGGGAGATTACCTTCGCATACTTGGCATAGTGTGTGGGCAGCTAAGGGGTTACTGAAGGATGAGATTTGTTGGAGGGTAGGAACCAAGGAGAATATTGCTATTATGGTTGATGCATGGCTCCTTGGAAATGCAAGTCATAAGGTGGAGCCAACCACCAGCAATAACGAAATTAGTAAGGCTGTGGACTTAATTGATGAACACAAGAGGGAATGGAAAAGTGACCTAATTTATTCTACCTTTTCAAGGGAGGAGGTGGATAGAATTGTGAAAATCTCCTTGGCTATAAAAACTCATGAGGACTTTATGGTATGGAAGGGAATCCTTCTAGAGAATTTTCTATGCGCGGTGCTTATAAACTATCACATGAAAATATCCCTAATCCTAGTTATTTACAGACTGGGGCAAAAAAGTTTTACAAAAAACTTTGGAATATTCACATTCCAGGGAAAATAAATATCCTAATCTGGAAATTTTCATGGAATTTTATTCCCCATTTTGCTAATCTATATGGGTCTGCACAAGGGGCTTGTGTGAAGGTACGAAGGGCCATTTAAAGTTGTGAAGAAAGTAGGCAAGGTAGCCTACAAGCTTGAGTTACCGGCAAAGCTTAAAGTCCACTCAGTATTTCATGTAAGCATGCTTAAGCCATTCCATGGGGATCAAGAGGATCCAAATCGAGGCAAGTCTGAACGAGTACCAATGGGGGTAAAGGTCTCGTACGATCGTGAAGTTAAAAACATTGAGGCAGATCGGGTGATTAGACGAAGGTATCATCGGCCGCGACGTGAATACTTGGTTCGATAGAAGAGACTTCCAGACAGCGAAGCGAGTTGGGAACCTGCCGAGGCATTATGGCAGTTCAAAGAAAAGATAAACCAATTCCACGAGAGGGACGCGATGAAGGCGTCGCTAGAACAAGTGGGGGAGAATGTCATGGGTTACGCATGGGAACCTGCAACCATGACAAACTTGTGCGATGCATCGCATTCGAGGAAGGTCATTTGGCCCAATCAGACTGGTCCATTGCTTGGAGAGATTGAAAGCTCATCTCTGAAGCTTGGCAAATATGGAAAGTGATCTTCAAAGATATGCTTGGCAAATATGGAAGGGGATCTTCGAAGATATGTGATCCTAGACATTAAATGTAATCTTTAAAAGATACGATTCTGTAATCTTAGAGATTTGATATCTAAATAGCTTTAAACCTTAGCCATTGATGTATTTCGATCCGTACCGTTGATATTGGGAAGGCTCTACTATAAATAGAGGCTTCTCCCCCTTATTGTAGATTTATTCAGTGATTAATAAAATTTTGAGAGCATTCACTCAAACTTTTCTCTCAAGTGTTCTTGTTTTTCTGTGGCTTTTGTTCATCTTTCAAGATCGTTCTTACTTCGTTCTTCTGCTGTTCTTCGTGGGTGCTTTAGAGGAGTTCTTTGAATCCTTAATTATTACGAGTTAGGCTGACTTAAGCATTTTTGAACGAAGAAACTGCCTAAGGCCGCATGGATTACTTGTGAAAACTTTAAGTCCGTAACACTTGTGGGCGATCTGGACAGACAGCAATAATGGGTGGTTACATGAAGGGAAAAGAAGTACGAGACTAGAAATTGTTGCATGGATAAAATTATATACAAAGGAGCTAGAAGAATGTGAGTTTAGGGATCTTACAAAGAGAAACGAGTCTACAGATTGGTGTCCCCCTGATGGATCAGATATCAAACTAAACTTCAATACGGCTTTTTATAAGTCTCAAGCTAAATCGGTCTCAGGGGTGGTGGTTAGAAATGCTTCTGGGGAGATCCTCGTCGTCAAAACGATGGCTCATAAGGAGGTTGCCTCTCCGTTTGCAACAGAGGCCAGCGCATATCTCCAAGTAGTGTTGTTAGGAAAGTAGATGAGGTTTGCATTAGTAATAATCAAAGAAGACTCTGCATTAATTATTAAAAAAAAAAAAGAGTAAATCGGAGGGTTACTTGAGCGAGAAACACCGAAGATGGAATTGCGAAGAAGAAGAGAACCAGATTGAGATATGTCTATTGAGTGCATCTCGAGTTGGAGAGAGAAAAGGAAAGCAAGAAAGTTTGATGGTTTTGGAAACTACTTCCTGAGGACTAGAACAGACATAATAATTATGGAAATGTTGAGCGGGTTCCAGCTTTGATCAGACTGGTTTTTTTTTTTATTCTTTTATTTTTTGTTCTAGTTTTTTAGGCTTTGGCTAAGCCCACATATGTAGACAAAATCAAGCTCTGCTATCCCATGTTGGGTCTGACAATGTGGGTATTTCACTTATATTTTATTTTAATATATCAATTTGATTTACAAAAAAAAAAATATTCCATAAATACTTTATTAATTTAATTATTAATATTATGCCAATTTTTAGAAACAAAAATTGCCAACAATTTTGATATTATGCTTTTTAATATATGTAGGAATGAACACAATTTTAACTCTATATAAATAACCTATGCAAATTATTAATAATATTATTTCATTTATGATAATCTAATATTAATATTTAATTTTTTTAATTGTTAATATAACTATTTTTAAATTAGCTAAATATTTTTGTAATCATTAATAATTTTAAATAAAAACTAATATATAAAATTAATATATAGAGTTAATCCTAAAATTAATAATTGATACCAATGACTGATTTTTTTTTTTTTTTTGTTTCATGCTGTCAAACCTAAAAAATACCACTCAGCTTACACAACCCTATTCTATAAAAACAAAATTACTAAAATATTGGTCCAGATTGAAATGATTTTCTTTTAATCTTTTTATAATTTTCAATAAATTTAATATTTTTGTAATTTTAAATTTTTTTATAGTTTTGCATTCATTTATAATTTAAATAAATAAGTGTCAATATTCTAATGAACCTGGATAACAAATTGTCTAGGATCATTATAGATGTATATATTTTTATTAATTTTAATAATTTCTTAATTTTTTAAATTTACCACTCAGCGTCATTAACGGTTAAACCGGAAAATTGATGGTTTTCATTAATCGAAAGGTCTAGTTGATCTTTTTTAGGTCATTGAGAGTTCAATATGGTGAATTTTTTAGGGTAAATCACAAAAATAGTCACTTTTGTATAATTTAAATTACGTTTTGATCATTGAACTTTAATTTGTTACAAAATAATCACTAACGTTATTGATTTGTAACATATTGATCATTGAATTGTTAATTGACACCTTAAATAATCATTTTAGACTAAATTTTAAGTCAAATTTCACATTTAATTCCTATACTTCTTTCTTTTAAAGTAATTTAATTCTTTTTCTTTTATTTCTTTTTAACTTTCATTTTTCTTTTCCTTCTTTTACTTTTTTTTTCTTTACAAAAGATATAAACTTAATTTTTTTATTGATACTATTATATTTTAAACTTATCATGAATTATAGTAAATGACTCAAGCTCAATCAATAAAATTAAACTCAAATATAATTTTTAAAAATTAAAATCCAAAACAAAATTTAGTTCATCTATACGTATTAAAAATACACTCATATTATAGAAAGAAAAATATCTTATCTTTTATTAATTGCTTAATTTACGATTCAACTCATGAAGTGTGGTGCTTTTTTCACTCTATCTAATTTTTTTTATCTCAATTAAGTACTTAATGTATTCAAACATTATACTTTATAATCCAATTATAAACCGATGTTAAAAAAAAGAATACACCAATCACGTGACGCCATGTGACGTTTTTATTGTATAAATTATGAAAAAAGAGAAGGAAAAGGTTCAATAAAAATAAGAATTTAAATAATTTTTACTTTTTATTCAATGTAAATAGAAAATTTTATTTCTTTTTACTCTCTCCCCCACCCCCACTCCCATGTTCAATCTTTGGGTTTTTTATCCAAGTAGTACAAAATAAAAAAAAATAACTAAAATCGTACAGATAAAAAATTATGTACCAAAATGGTACATCTAGGGTGGTCACGTCTCTGTCAAAGGCGGCACCACCCTAGTCTGACAAACAATTATATTAAAAAAAATACTGTTTAAAAAATAAAAATAAAAATCGAGGTGATTTGACTGGACAGGGTGGAGGGTGTGCGACAAGCATGACTGGTGGAGGGTCTGGCAGAGGCAGAACCGGTTGAGGGTGTGCCAGAGGCGGCACCGGTGCATGCATGCAATATTTACTAACAATATTAATAATAATACTAACTAAAATAATAATTAGGGTTTTTTTTACTAACAATAATAATAATAATAATTAGGGTTTCTTACTAACAATATTAATAATAATACTAACTAAAATCCATTTCACACATATTCTTCGGGAGGGCTTATATCAGGAATACCCGTCCGGGCTATATCTTTTTTACCGTCAAATCCTTTTCAGTGATCCATCAAATTCCATTCCATTCAACCAGGATTTATTTCCCTTTTTATTGAATATTATCAACATTTCATCAATAGTCATACATTGAGCATTCAAATCACATTTTCATCACATAAACATACATTTCAAACATTTAAGAATACAATTCAAATTACACAAACTTACAATTCGATTTTTATACCATAACGATAATCTTAGTTTCATAATAAATATTTGAAATAAAACATTATATCATTTCTAATTCAACATTTATCGATTATAATCGGGCATGTGATCAATTTATACATAAGTCATTCATATATTTTCCTCCTCCTCCTCTCCATTCCACATCCTTAATGTACATATCACACTTATAAGTAACATTATCTATAATTTTACTATTTACTTATATGTATATTCAAAGCTATCCATCCGTGTCATAGTCACTAAATTATTTTTATCTTGAGCTACAAAACTCCAAGTTAAGATCCGCTTGATGTTTTTGAAACTAGATTCATATATACTTCTACCATAAAAATTTCAAAATTTATAGTTTAGTCAATTAGTACAGTAAATTCTTCAAATTTATCCCTGTTCTGCTATTTGACAGTTTTGACCTTTGCTTACTAAAAATTAATTGTCTCTTAACACATAATTTGGATGATATTCCCGTTTATTTCTCTTGAAAATAGACTCATTAATAATTTAAACATATAAATTTAAGCCCCTAATTTTTTTTATCCAATTTTTGATGATTTTCCAAAGTCAGAACAAGGGAACTCGAAATCATTCTAACCTTATCTCACAAAATTTATTATATCTCATGATTTACAATTTCATTGCTTACACCGTTTCTTCTATGAGAAACTAGACTCAATAAGCTTTAATTTCATATTTTATTCATCCTCTAGTTTGATTCCCACAATTTTTGGTGAATTTTCAAAGGTAGACTACTGCTGCTGTCCAAAACTGTTTTAGTGCAAAATGTTGATTACCATTTTTCCCCTAAACTTTTAATACATGACAATTTCGTCCCTAGGCTCGGAAAATGAAATTCTTGCAATTTAATCCTTATTACAAGCCTAATTATTCTCATACATACCAACCATAGCCCATGAATTCCATGAAATTTCAGAATTTTCCATAAATTCAACACTTTTCAATTTAACCCGTAAAACATGTTTTCGTCCAAAATTCTTTAATAAAACACCTTTAAACATCCATTAACATCTCAATTTCATCATCAATTAACAAAAATCATATAAACTTATCAATGTTAACTTTCAAAATTTTCAACAAAATCAAAAACTAATAGAATACTAAGTTGGACCTAATTGTAAAAGTCCAAAAATATAAAAATTTCAAGGAAAAAGCAATAATTGAACTTAATTGAAGCTAAAATATGAAATACCAGCTCAAAGCCCTCTTCCATGGCTATTTTTGACAGAAAGTTGAAGAAGAAATGGCCTAGAAATCATTAAAATCAACTTTGGCCATGTAACTTTTGTTAAAATTCCAATTTTGTCATTTTCACATAAAAATCTTTGATTTTTTTTTCATGCTATGCCGCCTCAGCCATTTTAAAATGGTTCATTTTCCCTATTAGTCCTTCATTATTTAATGGTTAAGCTATTTAATCACTTTAGCAAATTTTGCACCTTTGCAATTTAGTTCTTTTTATCTAATTGACTACCAAAACGTTAAAATTTTCTGACGAAATTTTAATAATACCTTATTGACACTCCGTGATGCGTCGCTGAAAGCACCAAATATATCCTATTCCCTGCAAAATAATGAAAATAACAGTAAAGGGGAAGTAGGGTCGAATCCTCAGGGATCGAATTATATAAATGCTTGTTTCTCGAAATCCTGGGCAGAATCGTGCCCAAGAAAGCCTGCGTTCCTGAAAAAATAAAAATAACAAAATTAAAAGGTTGGATCTGGAAACGAAAATAAAATAAAAAAATAGAATTGAGAAGTCGAATTGAAATTGCGAAAATTAAAAATAGAAAGTAGAGTTGAGATAAAGAAATTCTTATGGGGAGATTCCAGCCTCCGGTTGCCTCGATCCGCCTTCGGTTCAATCCTTGGCTTTTAGATAATCCTTCTCAAACCGAATAAGTCAGTTATAGTGGAAGAGGACGCCTACGACCACCAGCTCCAAGGATTTAGACTTTGATTTGGTGGAACCTGACTCTAGCCTGCAATTGCTTTTTGGAGTCATCTATGCTAGATCAACGCTTCTCAATGGCGAATCCCACGCCATTTTGTCTCTTGGGCTCGCCAACCTCTGACGCAATAAGTTAACGAACCGACGGTGCAATCCTTCCAAAACACACAAAGCGCCTGCCTTTGCATACGTTGAAAAGTTACTTCTTAAGGGACATGGACGGAAGCGTTAGCCCCGTAGTGCGGAGAAACGATAAATACCCTGTTGAGAAAGCTAAGTACAGATTCTAAAACCTCAAGAACCCTTTTTGGGGATTTTCGGGAACCTTTGGCTAGAAGGGTTTTAGTGGCTCATAGTTGTGGTGGAAAATAAAATAAATATAAAAATGGAAAAAGAATTTTATTGGAAGAGAATATAGAAAGAACAAAATATTTTTGGGGAGAAAGTTTTCAAAAAAAGATGAACAACCAACTAAGTCACTTCATCCCCTATTTATAGTGCTAAGATAGATAGACTAGTCCCACTTAAATTCCTAAAGATAATTACAAATAATCAAAGATAAATAAAGATAAATAAAATAAATCCTAAATTAAATAATCCTTATTAATTATCTTAGTAGTAATTATCCTAATATAAACAAAATAGAGTCTAATATAACAAAGTCTCTTCTTTTTGCATTTCAATCTTTCTGTCCTCCATGTTTGCACTTTTGGCACCATCTTTTTCCTTTGTTGCACATTGGTCCATTTTATCTTTAGTTTCACGTTTTTGGCCCTTAATTTCGCTTTTGCCTCCAATTTAGTCCCTATAAGATAAAATACCATAAATAGCCCAAATTAGTAGAATCATACTCAAAATAAATATGCAATTAGCACATAAAAATATGACATTCTAGAGTATTATCACTCCGTAAATATTCATAAAAATATTTATGGTTCGGTTTATAACACCGAGATCTCAATACCTCTTTTTCTCAATTTCTTAACCAAATAAATCTTTATAAAATATAGTTTACTATTTCAAAAATCTTTTAAAAACTACATTTGGCTCGTAAATATTAAATAATATAATTTACTAGTTCATTTGCCAGATTTAGTGGTCTCGAACCACTATTTCCTACATAGTTAAAATTTGGGCTATTACACCGCTGGAGTTTTAGCGATGATAGACACCGTCATCTATCCATCACAATTTATGTAGACAACAAAGATGGCTACAAAAAAGATAAACATATAGAGTGAATAAGAAGAAGAAAGAAAAAAAGAGTTGGTAGAAGGGATAAAAAGACAAGAGATAACCAATTTGAAAGCTGACACAGAGAAAAAACGAAAGAAAAGAAGCAAAGTACATGAATGAAAAAATAAATAAATTTTTAGAGTTTTTCTAACCTAACGTTTGGACTCATAATTTCTAAAAGTTTACAATATTTTCAATAATCCTTTAATTCACATAAAAGATTTTGGACTTCCAATCCTGTTCTGAACTATGGTATGACATAATAATAATAATAATAATAATAGTAATAATAATAATAATAATAATAATAATAATAGTATTAAATTATGTAAACAAATTCTTAAGTTAAATATAAGATGAAATTCTTTTTTTTTTTCTTTTTTGATATCTACATCTTCTTCTATCATAATTCATGATAATTATGATAACGAACTGTTGTTGTTTTTTTTGTTCTTTTTGTGCATTTGATCTTGGGACACATCGATGTCAATTTGATCACATGCTATCGTATATACAATTGATTGATGTAACTTGCAAAATTGTCCAAAAGGTGTTAGAGAATTATTGGTTTCATACCATTTATTTATACTAAAAAAATGCTATAAAAGGAATAGATTATGACACATTGAGTGGAAAAATATTATGTAAAATTATATTTATCAAAAAATATATAAATCGATTAAGGTTTTTTTTATGGGTATTTATCTCTAATGTAGTGCGTTTACATTTCTTTTTGTTTCACATTATAGTATTACTATAGTATCTAATCTCATTTTTCATCGTTGTTTTTATACTAACGTAACTAAACGCACTGCCCATCCAACGGGACCCTAAGTTTACAATGATTTTGAAGGATTTTAAGGTGGGTTATAAGTGGTTTAAGCAATGTGTATATATATATATATATATATATATATCAAATAAAATTTTAGGGTTTAGGTTGAAATATAGAATGATTTTTTCATTTGAATTGATTTCTAGTTAATTTGTGGTATCAATTTAATTGAGTATTTGAATTAGTAAAAATAGATATATAAGGGATAAATTAACATTTAGCCCTATAATTTGGCAATTTTTCTAACTTGATCCTTTAAATTTTTTTTGTCAACATTAGTCTCTAAACTCGATAATTTTTCTTAATTTAATTCCTAAACTTGAACTCCATTAAATATGATAACTTGATACTCTAGAATTTTGTCACATTATTAACTAAAAAGTAATATATATATATATATATATATAATCTTAAAAATACCAAAAAATTATAAAAGAATATTTTTTAAAAATGTTTCAATTGTCAACATGGTACGAACTTAGCATGTCACGTGATCATACATTAAGGAAATCAAATTTTTGGGATCGAGTTGAAAAATATTGTCTAGTTTAAGAATTAAGATTTTTCAATTTAACAATGAAATGTGGTGTGAGGTTGTTCACCTCATCTATTAATCATGTGTTCGGATTCCAGTTTCTGTTCATATTCATGGAGCACATAGATCAACATTTTTATCTCTTCAAAAAATATTTGCAACAAAAAGATTAATCACTGGTTCTGGCAATAAATACAAAAAAAAAAATTCCAGAAAACTAAAGGTTATTTTGTCATCATGCAAGATTTTTGTGCATGCATATACATACATAGAGAGATATCACATGATTCTCACGTTATAAATTATATAAAATATTATGTTATAAAAAAACTAAAAAGGAGGATTGATTAAATTAAATGTCAATTTCAACATAAATACTACACCTAACCATACCCCACACCTTTTAAAATAAATGAAAAAAAATCAGACCACATAGGGAGCATGAGAAAACGTAAACCGTTGATCGGGAAAATCATCGACGGCTTCAAACACATTGACTAAATAGACGGTGGTGGATCCACCAAAATAAAAACACGTGGCGGTTGAGGATTGGTTCGGCGAAGGATAAGAGAGAATAGCAAGTTGCGGCTTTGGGTGGCGGGCAACCGGCTTTAACCGGTGGAGTAGTCGCAATCACGGTGGATGATTGGAGCAGCAAGGGATTGATTGGTTGAAAACTTAAAATTTCCAAAACTGGAAAATGAATTTTACCGAAAGGTTTTAAGGTAAGCATTATTGCCTTAATGGGAAGATACCGTACTGTCACCGAGAAAAAGAAATAGCATTAATTTTAGACATTACTGACACGTGGCGGTGAAGTCTCTTGATCCATTTTTTCTTGCTAATAATTTTTAGGTGTACCATATATTTGTTGATATCGTGTTTTGTAATGTTTAATTCTATACGTAATAATTGAGTTATATAAATTTTATGGTGTAATCCTTTAATAAAAAAATTGTTAAATTGTATATGATGTCTTTATGCCTTGTTAATAAAAAAATGAGTAATTGATTTCATTCGATAAATATTTACATATTATTGAAAATTCCACACAAATAATTTACTGTGTAAACATGAACAAAGTCAGAAATTTTCTAATGTAAAAATGCAATTATTTCATTTAATAAAAAGTTAGAAAGACTTAAATTTAATGTTTTAATTTATAAAAGGGCTTAAAATAAAATTTTTCCATCTAATCAAGGAGGGGCCTTAAACTATTAAAAGGATAAGAAGAGTAAATTATATAAAATGAAAATGAAAATATTAAATTTGAATAGAGGGACTAATTTTTAATAATGATATTTTGTTTGTTTAAGGAATAGGGAGTTTCCCCATTACATTATTATATTCTCAAAGAAAGAAGACTCACTTTATGCATGCTGTCATTGAAGTGAAATGACTATTCCACCCTTGGCATGTCAACATTTCAAACATTTTCTGATAATTTCTAGATTTGATGTCTCCTCCTATAGTAAGAAATAAGATAATTTTCCAACTTCCTAGATGGCAGCTGAATAAAATAAGAAAAGAACGAAGTCGATTTTTACCGTCAAAAGTTTTCTGACTAAAGTTGGGTAAACTGTTAAAATGGTTATTTTTATTTGTCTCATTTTATATTTTAATCATTTATATTTGAAATGTTACATTTTAGTCACTAAACGTTAATTGCCATTAATAATGTAACAATCAGCTAACATGGCACATTAAATCATTATTTCAAATAAAATTTTTAGGTTAAATTATACTATTGGTCATTATATTTTTTTTCGTTTTGAGCAATTTAATATTTTCCTTTTACGTTAAAAGAGATAGAGAAGGAAGGAAAATAGAGGGAGAAACAGAAGAGAATGGAAAATAAATAAAAAAATTAAATTGCTCAAAACAAAAAAAAAATATGGTGATCAATTGTATAATTTAACCTAAAATTTTCGTTTCAAATGATAATTTAACATGCCACGTAAGTTTACCATTATACCATTAACGATAATTAACGGCTCAGTGACTAAAATGTTACAACACGTTAACATAAATGACTAAAACATAACATTTTAAATATAAGTGACTAAAGTATAACATAAAGAAAATAAAAGTGACTATTTTAATAGTTTACTCGCCAAAGAAAAGAAGAGCGCAGGGTTTTATAATTTTTGGTTAAAGAAACGTAGTAACTTCTCATCTTAGGAAATTTACAAAATCTTTGTAGGGCTTAATTAGAAATTTTTAAAAATTTGAGAGTTAATTAAAAATCTCAAAGGGCTTAATAATACTTTTTAAACTTTCGGGTGGCATCTCCAGCTCCTATTTTGAAGCTTTCAGTTTTCAATTATATTGAGTTGATTAAGGAAAATTCATATAGTTTTTTCTAGCAAAATTTATTATTTGATACATTAGTGACAATTTTCACTTTTACCGCTGGAGACACGTGGTGATCTATTAACACATTTATGATATTAATTTTTTATTATTTATTTAAATCATATTAAAAAAACTAAAATATGAAAAATAGTCAAACCAATTATAAAAAAGAGTGAATAAAAGAATAATTAATGATAATTTATTTAAAAATTTTAATTAATTTTAATTTAACCCAAGGAGGACATAAATGAAAAAACTAGTCAAGGAAAGTTTCCTTTTGGATTTAAATTTTAATTAGGAGTGAGGATATTAACGTAATTTCAAGTTGCAACCATAACTTATCTAACTAAAGTTTCAAGCGAAAATTTAAAATATTAGAAGGGTAAAATGGGGAAAATGAAGGAGAAAAACAAAAACAACAAATGTTGTTTGGGCTGGGCAGCTTGGGCAGCAAGTGGTCGACAGCTGGTCACCTTCGGGCAGCAATCGACGTGTACGCTTGATGCCCGCTCATTTACAACGATTTTTTTAGCACACATGGATATTATTGTTTTAATTTTTTATTATATGATATTTATTGTTTGAGTAATATTTTATATTGGATTCCGAGGAAAGCCATAAAAAATAAAATCTTACATTCATTTTTTAAATATTAAAAAAATGTAAATTAGAAAATATTACAATTGAAATTTCATTTATTAAATAAGTCAAAAAAAAGTTTATTTTACCATCTTAAATATGTTAAATATAAAAATTGTTTTAAATTTATACATTATTATGATTAATTTGAATAAACTTAATTTTTAATTAATTAAATCATAAGATGGGTGGAGATAGATTGTGTAGAGAGGTGAGACAATTGAGGTTGATTGGGCAAAGTTCTTGACGTATTGGTGAAGACTTGCCTTCGATGGTGAAAAGAGGGTTATTTATAGCTAAGGTTCAACTACTGGAAATCCTTAAGCCTCTACACATCTTGAAGGGTCTTGTCTTGGTATGCTCCTTGTGACGTAGGGTAATCTCTTAGTCAAACAACGGTTGGATTAATGAGTCTACTGACCAAATGATAATTAGACTTAGATAGATTTGGAGTTTCACATGTTATTCATGTAGAAAGAAGGCTCGACACTTCTTTGAAGAGGTTAAAGAGCGAGATTTCACATGTCATAAAATAATAAATTCAAAATATTAACGAGGTACCAAAGTGAGTCATGGTGATACTGAGCACAATGAAGTACCTTTGGACAAGGTTAAGAGAAATGCATATATAATAAAATTAATTATTTGATGCACTGAATTTTTTTAGACTCTACCCTTCTAAGAAACTCCAATGACAATGTATCAAATAATTTTTTTAATTAAATATTTGATAATTTTTTTATTTAATTAAATCGGTCCATTTTATAACGTCAAGCTGATGTTGATATTAAAGTTTTGCCCATTTATTATTACCATTTTGATGGAAATCTCATATATGGATCACAAATTTTTTATTTGGTCGGTTAAAGTATAGACAAAGATAACGAAATTATATTACAATTATTATTGAATTTATACCCATGTGTCAAATAATATTAACGGTTAGAGAGTTGATATAAAAATCAAAATCAAAATATAATGAAATTTATAACTCAAAATACTAATAAATTTTTAATTTAATATAAATCAGGGACGAAATTAAAATTTTTTTAGGAGATCGAAATTAAATTATGTATTATAAAAATACAATTTTAGCATTTTAATAGCTTATATCTTTATAATTTTTAAATGATTAAATTAAAATTTTTTTAATTTATTTTTAGAATTCACTTACAATATATCAAATACTAATAGATAATTTTTTTCATTCTAAATAAATTTCAAATTATGTCACGTGTCTTTTGTTAATACTTATATTTTTTTTATATTTTTATTATACCTAAACAGGGTATATGACTAGAGGTGTTCAAATTGTGATTAAAATCGAATTAACCGATCGAATCGATCTAATTCGGTTAATCGATTTAATTCGATCGAAGATCGGTTAATGATTTTTTGGAAATTCAGTTATCGGTTAATTTAGTTCAAAATCGGATAATTAACCGAATTAATCGAAATTAATAATTAATAATATAATTTATATGTAGTTTTAATTAAGATAATTCGGTCAATTTAACATTATCAATTTTTTTATATGTTTTATACTTGTTTTAACTAAAAAAAACAAAAATAAATAAATTTCGTTTAATTTGATTAACCGACCTAATTAATCAAAATATTTTGATTCGATTAACGGTTAAAGGATTAAAAAGTTCAATTAATACTAATTCGATTCAATTAACCGAATGATTAAATGTTTGAACACACCTATATATGACACCGTTTGAATCTTGATGATGGTGGAGTCTTAATTTTCCACTAACATATATCAAATAATTTTTCAACAATTATTGTGGAACTTAAAATTACTATTATTTAAGTTTTAAATAAATTGATGTCATGAGTTAATCGGACATCAATTCAATTGGAAAAATAATTAAAAGCTGATTACTTTTATAAAATATATTTATATAAAAGCTACTCAGAACAAGAAAAAAAACAAATAAAAGGCTGCATCTGTACATATTATTTGTGTGTCAACTTATTATTAATTCAAAATTTTTATTATAAGTTTTGATTATATCTACTTTTTTATCATAATGTTTAGAACTACCCATAGTCACTCCTAACTCATAAATAAGAGGACAATACGCTTCAGCACACTCAAACCCATATTATCTTATATTGACAACAATACTCATACCAATCAAACTAAAACTCAACCGAAAATTGATTTTAATTTCTTAAATATGTATATATGTTGAAGAAATTGAAACAATAGACAAAGCTACATATCAACTCAATTTATTTGGTGGGGATTGCATAAAGGTTTCTATGTTGAAGATAAGTACAAAACCTTAAATTTAATGATATACAACTAATCCAATAATTTAATAATTCGTTGTTGTCCTAAATAATATACTTTGAATTTAAGTAATAATAACACATAAAATATGTACAATATTAAAATAAAAAATTAGATTAAATTGCGAGTAAAACGAAATTTAAATACATAAATACATTAAATTAAAAATAAAATTATTTATAATGATGTTGTCATCAATCTTGAGTTGGTGTTGAATTAATTTAGGACTCGACACCAACTCAATCAATAACATTATCGATATGTACAATTGATGAAGGTAATAAAGTGTGCGTAATAAAATTAAAATGTATAAAAAATATTAAAATAAACTTTCGTTGGGTAGTAAATTTAATGTTCTACTAATGCAATTGGCATGAGTTCAAATCTCACTACACGCATATTTTTATTGTTTTTTAAATAAAAAGATTAAAGTATCCTCAATTTGTATTAGATATTGTAATTATTTAAGTTTTTTTACTAAATTAATATTTTAATACTATTTATACTTAGATATTACAATTATTTAACTTTATTTTTATCAAATTAATTTTTAGATATTACTTTGTATTAGTTCACCAAATGAGCTAAAAATGTTACTAAATTTATTATAAAAAATTAAAAATTCTATAAAAGAAATCAATTTTATCTTATTTTTAAATACTAATTATAAGAGCAAAATAAAAATTTTAAAAACTCAAGGGGATTTAAATCATGGTAGCCGGTACCATATTGGTACCAATCATATCAATCGGTACATATCGTTCTAGTCCTAAACTGGTACCAAGTAGTTTATGTTCCATTGCGGTCAAAATTTTAGTGCATTTTAGCTTGTTTCGGTCAATATTAGCTTGTACTAGTGCATATCGGTTGGTACAAAATTTTGATATTTTAAACTAAATTTTAATTTTTTTTCATCTTAACCATTTTATTTTTCTATAATTATATTTAAAATTAAAAGCTATTAAATTTTCGATTAAGTCTTAGTTTGATTAGCACCAACATTGTTGCTAGTGCAGGAGGACATGGGTTCGAATGCGTTGAAGCGTATTATCCTCTTATTTAAGGGTTGGGGAGAGACTATGAGTAGTTCTAGGTATTGTATTAAAAAAAAGATATGATAAGAACCTATAATGTGATTAATGTTAAAAAACTATTAAATTACATTATTGCATTTAATTAATAATTTTAAAACTTATATTTACGTATAGAGATATTTATCTGAATGTAATTAAGATATGTATGTAAGAACAATATATAATCTTTTTATTAAAATAATATATAATTTATTAAGAAACTATAAAATTAGATTAAAAATATATATGAAAAATATTTAAATGTATATATAAATTATCAAGAAATAAAAACGATACTATATATCTAAAATGAAACTATAAATATATATATTTAAACGTAGTTTATGTTCTTTGAAAAAAACTTGTTTTATTTAATAAATTTAAATAGTTGACATTTGGAATTTAGATAATTAATTAGCCAAATCATTGAGAGAAATACAAAAGCCCCAATAATAAATGGATGATCTCTGAACGTTGGATTAGCTTACTAAAGTGAGTATGACAAAAAACCCTAACCGTTAGATTAAAAGACCTGATAGGTGGGTCAAATGGGGAAGGACATTTTATATGAAAGGGACGGTGATTTGATTTTAATATCAACGTCCTGAGATTATTAGATTTTGTGGCATCCATAATTAGGTGAAAAATGTGTGTAATAGATTAAAATAAATTAAAAAATTTATATAATTATAAAATTCTTTACTTAATGCTTTGGATTTAAGTTTTATTATCTGTAATTATTTTTTAAAATTTTAAATAAAAATAAAATTACACTTAAGGCATTTAAAAGATAAGAACTTTGAGTAAATTCAAAATTGAATTGACGATCCGATTGTGAGTGAAATCTAACTTAATAAAATATTTAAATACAATAATAATAGATTAACGTGCTTAAAAATATTGGGTTAGTTTTATATTTTATAAATTTAATAGAGGTAAATAATATTATAAAGTGTTAATGTGCAAAGTAATTTTTTAGTTAAAGATAAATTTACCACTTTATCATGAATTTTGTCACTAAAATTTAATTTTGTTTGAATATTACTACTCAATTTTAGTTTAACAAATTTTAATAAAAAAATTAATATTTTAGTTTAATGCTTAAAATTAATATAATATTAGAAACTAATAAAAAAATTATTTATAAAAAGTAAACTTAGTTTTTTTTTAATTTTCAAATTTTTTTATAAATTAACTTATTTTTAACTACTAAAATAAAATAATTAAAAAAAATATTCTTCTTTGTTAAATTTTATTTTTAAATCATCAAAATCGATATTAAGTGGTAAATTTAATTAAAATAAAATTAATGAAAATTTTAATAAAATTTAAAAATTAGTGATAAAAATTAACAATATTCTTAAATATAATGGTGGTAAATTTCCATTTTAACCCAATTATAAATCTAAAAATAATTTAATTATAACACAAGTTATTGTTTATTTGTATTTATTTATAAAAAGTAAACAAATAATAAATAATAAATAAAAAGAAGTATGAAAAAACAAATAGGTGTTGTAATTAAGATGATAAGTGTCATTAACCGGAAAAGTAAATGAGATAGATAACAGAAGGATAAGGATTCAATTAAAATTTTTTAAAGTTTAAGAACTAAATTAGAATTTGACCAATTTTAGAGATATCTAATGCAATTAACCCAAAACAGTTTAGTTAAAGATAAATTTACCACTTTATCATGAATTTTGTCACTAAAATTTAATACACAAAAATAAATATTACTTAAAAAAATCAACCTCTTAAGATAATACTTTCATGAATATAATTTATCTTATGATATTTGGTATAAATAAAAGATCTTTTGTGTGGACGAACAAGAAAAGAACAGACAACCGGCGAAACCGGTATCCAAAAGATAGAAAAATGTTTATATAATGATATTCTAACAGAGTTTCACAAAAATGGAGTCTCTGTCTTTGTAGTATGTTTCTCTCACACGTCCCATCTCCTTCCTTTTTCTCTCTTTCTTTGTTAATGGAAATCAACTAATCGGCGATCATCTCTTCCTTTTTGTGAACTGATCGCTGGGTAACTCTATAATGCCGACCTTCATTTTAAGCTTCCTTTGCTTTTCAATGATTTCGTCTGAGTATTGACCGATGATTTTGTTTTTGAAGGTCACAGCGAGAAGTTGATATCAATATATATATATATATTTATATATAATTTCTTAAAAGGGATTCGGAGTCAAAGCTGAGTCATAATACGAAATGCTAGATCTTAATCTCAATGTCGCGTCGCCTGAGTTGACTCAGGGATTGGACTCGGCGGCACCTTTTACTGGTGAGCTCAACAACGAAGGTTCAAGGAACCAAATGGACGAATCCGGGACCTCGAATTCGTCAATCGTCAACGAAGACGACGAGTCGTGCTCGACACGCGCCAGCGGGGAGGCGTTCACTCTGAGTTTCGACATACTCAAGGTCGGAAGGGAGAGCCGGAACCACGAGGCGGCATTAGTGGTTACGAGGGAACTGTTTCCGGTGAAGGGAATCGGAGCGGATTTCGGAAGCTCTGAAGCTCAAAGCTCGGGAAACAGTAGCAACAAGAGCAAATGGATCGATCTTTCATTCGAGAGAAAAGAGGTTGCTGCTGAGCCGCGAGTGATGCAACAACAACCTTTACAGACGGTGAAGAAAAGCCGTCGGGGACCTCGCTCTAGAAGCTCACAGTATCGAGGAGTTACTTTCTACAGAAGAACTGGACGATGGGAATCTCATATCTGGTATAAATTTTTCTTCATTTTAAAAAAATTCCACCAGTTTTTATGGGAAATTCCTTATTGGGGGTGTAACTGAATTTTGACTTGATCGGTTAAGTAAGTTTAACTGAAATTTCGTAGGTTTTCTTTCGAATTATTTATTCGATTTTATTTATTTTTGCTATTATTATTGTTTCAGGGATTGCGGGAAACAAGTATATTTGGGTATGGAATATGATTAACTAGTTCTGTTTTGATGTTGACAACTTTGTTAATAAAGAAATTTATTTGTTTGTTCTCTATTTTTGGTATGTTTTTCTTTGCTCATTTTTTTTCTCTCTTTGATTTTAATTTTTTAGGTGGATTTGACACTGCTCATGCTGCTGCCAGGTAGTTTACTGGAAAAATAAATTGTTTTGATTTTTTTTTGGCTGAAGTTGTATTGAGCTTAGTTCAATTTTAGAATTTTCTAAATTCTGGGTATATTGAATTATAGAGCCTATGATCGAGCGGCTATTAAATTTCGAGGTGTTGATGCTGATATCAATTTCAGTCTCTGTGATTATGAGGATGATATGAAACAGGTTTGATTCTGGATACTGTTATGGTAAATATTGATTGATACAACTCATTCACAATATAAATGTTTGAATTGATGGTTAAGCTTTGTTCTTATGTTGATGTGCAGACGAAGGATCTGAGTAAGGAAGAATTCGTGCACGTTCTTCGCCGGCAGAGTACTGGTTTTTCGAGGGGAAGCTCGAAATATCGAGGAGTAACGTTGCACAAATGCGGCAGGTGGGAAGCACGGATGGGGCAGTTCCTAGGCAAAAGGTGAGATACTTGTTTGAGGAAATTTAAATTTTTGCAGTCAACATGCTGTCATTTAGGAGTATGGATGTAAAATGATTTGAGTGCCTCTTGGTGTTGAACTGAGATTCGGTTTCTCTTGAACGGATTCTCAGTGGGATTGTTGTTTGGTTTTTTCTCCTTGGATGGGAAAAAGAAAAAAAAAACCAATTCTAAGATGCCTATTTCAAAGAGGAAAAATAATTGGGGATGGTGTTTCATGGTGGGGATTACGATGCTTGCGTGCAGGTATATTTATCTTGGGCTGTTCGACAGTGAAGTAGAAGCAGCAAGGTCCTAGTGATCATGAATTACTCTACCTGATACTGAATTTATTACCCTGAATTCTCAACCTCAATAGGGTTCCATCCAACACTTGTCTACCTTTTGATTTTTTCTGGAAATCAGGGCTTATGACAAGGCAGCTATCAAAAGTAATGGACGGGAGGCAGTCACCAACTTTGAGCTGAGTACATATGAAGGGGACATGGTCTTTGATACCAGGAACAAAGGTATTATTTGCTACCAGTCACTTATTATTCAGTCCGTGATGTTGAAAATAATCTTGAAATCAGGGTTACTTTAAGGAGAAACTTCTGTGATAACAGCTCCTGCTAACTTGTCTTTTTAAACTCTCTTTATGCAGGCAATAGTCACAACCTTGATCTGAACCTGGGGATATCTCCACCTGTTAGCGATGGTCCCAAGGAAAAGGAAAATGCGGGGCATCTCCAAATGAATAACGGAAAGAGTTTAAGGGTAACTTTTGAATCGAATTATTTTGAATTTACTTGTATGTTTCATCACATTGATAATCTTGTTCTTCAACGTACTATTGAATATTGATGTCCTGCATGAGCATTAGGATGAGGTGGTGTTAATCCGTTAGCCTTAGCTAATCTTGAAGCACCATATGTGGCATGTTTGGATGACAATCGAACATCTTGACTCAGTTTAACTCGATAAAGGTATTGATCATGTTCTCTATGATTTACTTCTGCAGGCAGAGAACCCTGCAGCTGCAACATTTAGTGTTCCATCTTTCCAAGGGTTAGCGGGGACTTCAGATCAGCCTATTTTCTGGAATAGTGCATATCCGAGATTCTTTCCCAGTGAGGTACACCTCATTGCTTAGCTTCTAAATCATTAAACATTGTTCAATCCTTTCATCATTAGGACTTTACACCAAAAAAAAAAAAAAAAGCGCTCACATCCTCACTGCAATAATTTCTATTACTTTCGTAAATCAACCCATGTTGTTGTTACAGTTGAGTTGATTCTGCCATAACTTGGCTGCTGAACTTATTTTTATGTGCAATGAACGGTGTTTAATATTCTCTCTTAGGACTTGAAAGTTTGAAGGGTTTTAGTCGTAGATTGGAATATTTATTAATGGAAAACATGCTCATATAATGTGCCATTAGCTATACTTTCAGGATCCATATACACACACACACACACATATCATAATCTCAATAATATCTTGTTTTTTTTATGAGCAAGATGTTAACATGCCAGATGCCACCTACTAAAAGAAGCAAAAAATGGACAAGATGATAACGCAATTTTGATTTGTTTTTTCCAGGAAAGAACTATGGTGAAACCGGTTGAATTCGATCCTCCACAACGTGTCCCTGATTGGCCGTGGAAAATGCACGGTCAGGTAATGCACGGTCAGGTCAGTACTACGCTAATGCCACTGTTCTCTCATGCAGCATCATCAGGATTCTCATTATCAGCTACCCCTCCTCCAACCACCACTGCCATTCTTCCATCCAAACCTCAAAACACAACAGCAGTCCACAGTCTATGTTTTGCTGCCTCAACCACCAACACCATTAACACCCCTCAACATCGTCGATCGTAAGTTCAATTGTACCACAACGGCGATTACAATAATAATTTAAATATTGATTCAATATACATTAAGACATGATAGTTTCCGACTTGGTCCATGAACTAAAAGGAGTATATACTCTCTGTCTAGCATTAAGGCATGTAGGACCCCAACTTTCATATATGGTGATTCTTATGTGGTGCATAAAGGCATATCATCAGGAACTTGTTCAGTGCGTTTAAAACTTTTTTTTTTTTTTTTCATGTAGATTAGAAAGCAGATTCCATTAGGTAAAATTTGATTCTTTTGGTACAAAACCTGAAACAGGAAAGTCTTTTTTTTTTCTATAAAGTTCTAAAGTTTGGTTTTATTCATAATGAGAAGGAATTTTGGACCCACGCATCCCCACCAAATTGTAATAAAAGTAAGTGTAGGTTAGTATTCCTCGTAAAGCTAACCAATTTAATGCTGAAAAATTGTAGTCCAATAAAGTGTGAGATTGTACAAAAATGGCAACTAAAAATGTTGGTTGAGGGGACAGCCACACATCCCCATACCTATCCCCATCCACAGTCAAAAAACTCAAAAAAGTTCATTAATAGCCAATCGTAGCAAAAAGTGTACCCTTTTGCTTTGCTTCCCAATTGTTTTATAATAGCAATAATCTTTTGGCTTGGCCTTGGATTGGGATGTCACATATTTAGGATGCAAAATAACTGAATTTTTCCATTAGTTTTGATTTGATAATATTGAGTTAATTTCCTTTTTTCTGAAATCTGGTTTGGGGTAGGGAAGGAGTTGTAATATTTGTGTTGGAGCTGAGGAGAGTGAAAAATGGGTCTGTATTACCTTGTTACTATCTCAAGATAAATTATAAAACTCGGAAGGGTTTATAATATTTTTAATCAAATTATGATTTTTGTTCTTATATTATAAAATTTTAATATTTATATTTTAATTTGACATAATTTAATTTCTCTTTCCATAATTAATGTTACGCAATGAAAAATTTTATTAATCGGAAAATATTAATCCCTAAATTCATAACTTTACCCTTTTGATATCAGAAATTTTGGGTTCCCATTTTATGTTTTTATTTTTATTTTAAAAAGCTACACATAAGTCGATTAATGAAATGATTAAGGATGTTAATGATTTTGACTAATAGTAAACATATTAAATAATGTAAAATTAAAGTACAAATGAAAATCAAAATTTTGCACTTTTTTTATATTGCCTATGATACGACCCAATCCAATGATATAAAATAAAATAAAAACCCTATCATGTTGGGCATATACTGGTTTATTTATTTATTCTTTTCATCATCATACTGTGAGTTAACAAGTAGGTAAGCTGGCATTGTCACCTTGAAACCCCATAGGTATGCCTCAAATTTTGATTGGTTTGAAAAGAACCACGTCAACGCCAATGATAAATTCCATAAATATATATAAAAATTCAATTCATCATTATTGATTCCAGCTTTGAAAATTTAATCTATATCTAAAGTTGAATCTAAATATTTAAATATTTATGATAGCTTATGAATGGAGTTGTAAATGGATCGGATGATGCGGAAAGGAGGATTTGAGTAAAAATATAAGTTTAAAAAAAAGATTTGAGAAAAAGAAATAAGTCTCGTTTAAAAAATTGGTCAAGTCTCGAGTAAGATTTTTTGACCCGGGTTCGGCCCGGTCCGAATTTTCAATAAAAAACCCTATTATTTTTGTTGTTGTTTTCTCACTCTTTGTTGTTTTTTTGCTACCATTTCACTATTATGTTGCTACTATTTTGTTGTTAATGTTTGGATATTATATAACACTTGTTTTATTGTTAATTTTGCTACTATTTTTAAGACATTTGCTTGTTAAGTTACACTTATGTTAGTATTATTTAAGTATTTTTAATTTATTTTTAATTTGTTGGAAAATATTTATTTTAATTTTTAGTGTATTTGGTGTATTTATTATTTAAATATTTATATAAAAATAAATTTTAAAAAATTAATATGGGCCAAGTTCAAGTTTTAAAATTTTATCTAGGCTGGTTTTGGGCATAAAATTAAGCTCATTTTTAGGGTCGAGCCAAGCAATCAAGTCTAAAATTTTGTTAGGGCCCAACTTGAACCCAGCTCGACCCGATTCATGGAGAACTTTATTTATGAATATATTTAAAATTATAAAATTATAAAATTATAAAAATTATAAAATTGAAAAAGCAAAATCTTAGTTCACATTTGAGCTTTAAGTAAAATGAACTAATTTTGTCTTTTAGGTAAAAAATAATTAATTTTGAAATTGTTGGAATTGGGCCTGTAAAGAATTATGGAAAAAGAAAAAGAAAAAGGAAAAAGAATTACTTTCGTTCTCTCTTCTATCCGAGTTCGTTAAATTTATTTAATTTCGTAGAATTCAAACACTCTTTAGATAAATGAGTTTAATCTAAGTTGGAAAAGACTAATTTTTAATTTATTTTAAATTCAGTATTGGGGTTTGATCAGGGTGAAATCAGGATTGTGGTAGGTTTTGACCTTTCTAAATTGGAAAATTTTTTATATAGATGTTTTTATAATTTATAAACTTTTAAATTAGTAATAGTAAAATTATATTTTGGTCTCAAATAATAAAAAAATTAATTTAATTTTTTAAAATATAAAAATATACAATTTAATTCCGGTCCTTCTAAAGACTTCGCCCATGAATTTGATGTTAATAGATTTTTTTTGTGGATTTCAATAATATATTTAAATTTAAGTATTTAATTAGTATTTAAAGAGGATATAGATAGTAATTTTTTTTTTTTTGGATATTGGATTTTGTTTTTCTTCTGCTGATACCAAATTAGTTATTTGAAACTGTTATTCAAATTCTCTTTATTATTCTGAAAAATGGTTCAATTTCTAATATCCAAATACATTATATGTTTTATTTTTTAAATTTATTACTTTTAATTTTTATATTTTTGTAGAAAATTACACAGCAACTAGACGAACTTGGCCTCTGCCCTGTACATCATCGTGGAGTGGCTTGCAACTTTATCTGGCGGTTGTTGGAGTTGAACTAATCCCAATGGCTGACCGAAAGCAGTAGCAGCTACTCAATTTCCTTCCCGATAGACATGGCTGATTTTCATCGTCCACTCTCGTCGCAGCAACCTCTGGATCTCTCTTGCCAGTGCATTATGGACAGCAGCTCCAGGCTTGAGTTCAAGCACAATCCGTGCGGCCCCTAATTGCCATGCTTTCAACAGCCCATAAGCGCCCCATATTGGAATATCAAACTATATTGCTATTTGATTTGGATAAAATACTAATAAATGAATTAAAATTTAAATATGTGTGTTTTTACCTTGCGAACCTTACTCGAAGAATAATTTTATTATTGGCTTAAGCCCAATCTATACTCTCACACATGGATAATTCCAACCCCAAAATCGAACTCAAATTGTTACAAATCATTCTCCCAAGTACCTCACAATTAATATAAACTACTCTCCAAAGAAAGCTTAAAAAGAGCATCAAACTACACAACTAATAATATTCAACAAAGACAGTCTAAAACTGTCTACCAAAAACGCAACATGCTGCCTGTTTATAGGCTGATACAAGAGTCTCTAATAGTATTTTGATAAGCTTAAAACTCTCAGTTAAAAGTGGGATTCTATCAGTCGAATTATCCCCAATAATTATCTCATAAATTCCTTCATATTCATGTCTCTCGTCAGCTTTAGATACACTTAAAATATAAAGATAACGATAAGCATATTCAACACTCCAAATCTCTCTACTTCTTTCTCTAAGTTATACGAGTAGATAATGCTGATTATGAACGAAATGCTTCTTCATTTGTTGCATAACAAGATCAGAATACAAGACATTTAAAGGTCAAATATGCCAACACAAAATCTGACTACTCCAAACTAGCTTATTCTAACTGTTGTTTAAACATGAAATAGGATAGGGCAATCAAAGTTTCCAACAATCTCTCCCTTTGGCATTTTGACAAAACCCTGCACAAAGTGATTAACACAAAATCCAAACAAGTCAAATACCAAGAGAAATAGAATATGTTAGAACCATGTTAGAACAATCATTTAACATGTCAATAAGTTTGTTCATCACATAAACAACCAAACATGCACCAAAGTCATCAAACATAAATTCAAGACATATAGAGCATGACAAATAAGCTAAATTAAAGCAAATACCATAACCATCAAAATCCACACAATCAAATTGGCAAATACTCTCATCAAATCAAAGTAAAACTCTTGACCATATGCTTCCATTTGTTGCACCAAGTCTCCTCCTTTGGCAAAACATAATGTAGCAGCCATCAACATTAGTCATCCTTATTTCGAACATTTATTGCTACTTCTCCTCCCTCTTTTTGGAAAAAATGTCAAAGGAGCTCTCTCTTATTAAGAGATCTCCATTTATTGAGTCACTTTCTATTATAATTAGATTTGGTACATAAGTGTTTTCTTCATGAACTGACTAATATTCCCCTTAGCATGTACTTCTATTCACCATTGAATCCTATTAGAAACCAAATAAAACAACTTGCTAAAACAAATTCACCCACCATATCGAAAATCATTTCACAAGCACAATTAAACCAACCATAATTATAAATGAAAATAGACAATATCACCAAATTAGCATCATTACTCTCCTTTACTCTTTTCATCCCCAATTAGATTGCTTCATGTTTAGAAGGGATGAGATTAAATGCTACATCATTAACAATAGGGGTTGTAGCTCATGGAAATCTTTTCCACGAAATCTAAATGAAGTTTGTCCAATATTCAATAAATATCCAATATGATCTCCATAAGTTGAAACATTATGCTTCACTTGAACATCAATAACTCAAATTTGTTTGATCTTTTCTCACCTAAATTTGTTTATGTTGTAATTTCCTTGTTCCATTTAAGAATGATGTTTTTTTAGCAACATCTTATTCTTGGACCACCTTGTCGAGCCTTGCATTCTCCCTTTTAAGATTGATGATTTCTTCTCCCAGCGAGTCATTTATTTGGCACACCATTTTTATCTTCTTCATCTTCTCGTAGTAAACATCTTTAATTGAATCATATGGCTCAACATCATGATCTAAATCCTTGTCTGTTTCACACTCTATTGGAACATGAATTGGAGCAATGGTAGTAAAAGCAGTATAATTGCTCAAATATTCATCTGAATTAGAAAAATCACAAAACTCTTCATCACTCCCAACAAGTGACTTTTGCTTCTTCTTAATGGTGTTAACATATTCAGATTGAATGTGACCAAATCCCTTACATTTGTAATATTGAATTTACTTTTTCTTGGGATGATAATTATCATCTTTCATATGGATCTTCTTAATATAGTTGATGCTCTTTCCAGCATCTAGATTTATTCCCTTTCTAGAAAACTTTTTCATTGCTTTGTTAGAATTCATCAACTGATCCTTAATTTTATCAATGGATTCTATGGTTGCTAATCGAACACAATATCACCTTCACGTATATCTGAAGCCTTCTCTGATACCAATTGAAAAAGCCTTCACTTTGCACTTGTTTCAACCAACTATTGTTCGAACATATATTGAGACAAAATACTTAATAAAAGGTAAAACAAAAAGAAAAGTAAGGAGAAAAATAACACACAATATTTTTTAATGAAATTTAGATTAAAAAATCTACTTTGTGGAGACTCACTCAAAGAATAATTTTACTAAACAATTAACCCGATACAACTATTAGCTTAGGTCCAATCTACTCTCTCACAATAAATAATTACACCCCTAAAGTCAATCCCAAATGGTTACAAATGACACTTCCAAATACCTCACTTACAATCAATGTAAACTTTCCAACGAAAACTTAAAAGGAGTGTCAAACTCACAACCAATAATATTTAACAAAGCAATTGAAAAAGGCACTCTAAAATTGTTTACCAAGAACGCAACATGCTACCTACTTATAGGTTGATACAATAGTCTCTCGTGTGGTATTTTGATAAGCTTAAAACTGTAACAGCCCAATTTCAATAGTGTCGGAACAGTGATTTGAGATCACTAAATCTCACGAAAAATTTAGAAAACTTTATTAATCAATAATTATAAGTTAAGTGTGATTTTAGAAATATTTTTGAAATAGTGAATTTTATGATTTAAAAGGGTAAATTGGGTCGAGAACGAGGTACCTAGATCTCGATATTATAAATTGAGGTGTAAATATTTTTTTATAAATATTTACAAAGTTAGTTGTATATTTAATTAAATGTTGAATAGGTGAATTTGACTTAATTAGGAGAAATTAAAGAAAAAAAAGGATTAAATTGTAATAGAAGTAAAAGTTTAATTATAGATTAAAGAAAAGCTAAAGGGACTAAAAAAGAAATTATGCCATTCTTTATAGTTGAGGCGGCATACACATAAAAGTATCAAAGATTTTTGTGATTAAAATATATATATGTTTACTTAATAAATTAAGAATTATTATTTATTATATTATATATATATTATTATATTATATTACTATATAAATAGGGAAAAGAAACATAAGAAAAAGAAGAGAAATAGAAACAGAATAGGCAAACGAAACAGAGAAGAAAAGAAGGAAGGAAAGAAAAGAAAGAAGAAAGGGAAAATTAAAAGTTTGAAGTTTGGAAGTTGATAGGTAAGTCAATTTAGCCCTTTTTACTTAATTTTAATGTTTTAGAAGCTTTGGAACAAGGTTTTGATGAAGCTAAGTTGTCATATTGAAAGTTTATGAGTTCTCAAGTATAGTTTATGTTGAACAAAAATATGAATTAGGGACTTAATTGAATAAATTTCAAGTTAGAATTGAAAAAAGGATTTAATTGAGAAGTAAGCTACAAGTTTTATGCTGTAGGGATTAAATTGAGGAAAATTCAAAATTAGGAAAATATGCTAAAAATTTAGTAGTTAAATTTGAGTTTGGATGGAATTTGAATAGAAAAGAAGTATGAATTGAGTTAGGAAAGTAAGTAAACTTTGTAAAATAAGTTATAAGAAACAGTTTTAGACAGCAGCAGTAGACTAAGTTTGAAAAATCACCAAAAATTGTATAAATTGAATTAGAGGATGAATAAAATATGGTATTAAAGCCTATTGAGTCTAGTTTCTTATAGAAGAAACGGTGTAAGTAATGGAATTGCAAATCATGAGATATAATAGGGTTTTTGAGATAAGGTCAGAATGATTTTTGGTTTCCCTGTTCTGAATTTGGAAAATCATTAAAAATTGGATAAAAATAATTAGAGGCTCAAATTTATATTTTTAAAATTATAAATGGGGCTATTTTCAATATAAACAAACAGGAACATCATCTGAATTCCGTATGAGGAGATAATTAATTTTTAGTGAAGAAGGGTCGGAACTGTCAGACAGTAGAACAAGGGTGACTTTAAAGAATAAACTGTACTTATTGGCTAAACCAAAAATTCTGAAAATTTTATGGTAAGAAGATACGTAAGTCTAGTTTTAGGAAAAATTAGCGGATCTTAATTTTGAGTTTTTCAGCTCAAAATATAAATAATTTAGTAACTATGACTCAAATGGACAGTTTTGAATATACATATGAGTAAATAGTGAAATTATTTATAATGTTATTTATAGCATGTTATATACATTAAGGATGTGGAATGGAGAGGAGGAGGAGGAGGAAAATATGTATGAATATTCAGCTAGCATGGCTAATTTGAAATGTTTTAGGCTCAGGGACTAAATTGAATAAAAGCAAAACTTTATGATTAGTTTTGTAAAAATGTTGAAAATGACCAATTTGCATGAAATTGATTATTTTATTATTTAAAATTGCAAAATTGAATGAAATTATTAATTTAGATTAAGATCGGTTGAAAAATCGATGAAAATAAAAAATTACCAAAATGCCCCTGAATCTTGGTATTTCTGCAAATTTAGCCAGGTAAGTTCGTGTAACTTTAATTATGTGATATAAGGAAATATAAGTTGATGGTACGTGAAATATTGATATGATGAATTAATTGATTTATGTTTATGAAGAAACGGCAAGAGAATGATATTTATCATAACATGTAAATATGTGATTATCTTTAATATGTTAATACAAGGTAATTAAGTATGTTGAGACGAGTAATAAATTCAAGTAAGACATGAAATGAGAAAAATAAATATGTTTAAGGGACAATATGTTTGATTTTGATTGGTTTCAAATATAAATGCTAGATGAAATAAAATGTCTGATAAATAAATTTGTAATTCCGGTAATGCCTCGTACCCTATTCCGGCGTCGAATACGAGTAAGGGGTGTTACATAAAACTTTCAGTTAAAAGCGTGATTTTATCACTTGAATTATCCCTAATAATCATCTCATAAATTCCTTCATATGCAAGTCTCTCGTCAGCTTCAGATACACTTAAAAGATAAAGATAAAGGTTATCCAACACTTCAAATCTCTGCTTCTTTCTCCAAGTTACACAAGTAGATAATGTTGATTATGCACAAAATGTTTCTCCATTTGCTGCATAACAAGATCAAAACACAAGACATTTAATGTAACATCCTAGATTAGGGGTTATGCGTTCGTGCATAATTCATGAGTTTTGGCAGTGTTTGGAAGTGTATTAAGGGGTTATAAATAGGAAGGAGTATCATTTTGGGTATTCTTTTCTTCATTCATTTTCTTTTCGCCGAAATTTGTTTCTCTCATCCCATTCCATTTGTTTCTTCTCAAATTAACCAAACCGAAACTATTCAAGGCTCCAATCTTTTCTTCCTATTACCAATCTTTCTTCCTCTAGACGTCATAGCCGAATCACCTTTCCTCCTGTGGCCGAATCTCTTAGTAGTCAGAGAGGGGTGAGGTTGATCTTTTGTTGCAAGCTATTCGATCGGTTCTAATAGTGGGGTAAGGAACTCTTTGTTGTTGATCTTCTTCTCTATGCCTTCAATTAAGTCGACGCTATGGAAACTAATCCCTTTTTATTCTTTTGACCGAACTTTGAAAGGGGTCTTTGAGGATTCTTGTAGCTATCATTTGGAGAAGTGATCTTTTGGGATTTGAATATCCACAAGGTAGGTAACTATAAGATTCGGCCATAGGCCATTCCATTGTGTTTTAACGTTGGATTAAATCTAACATGTACTCTATAGGCATATCGACATCTCCATAGCCAAGGAGTTAATTTCGGGATTTGAGATCTAAGGTTTTAGATCGGATTTTCGGGACTTGGATTAAAAGCTTCAAGCAAATCAGGTGTGTACCCCACACTAAAATCCTAATCGATTTAAGGCTATGTTTTAATATATAAGTGTCTATAAGAATGTATAAGAATATGGCTAAGGTACCATGTAATGGTACAAACGTACTCAGGTACGTTTCCTACTCCTACTAGGAATATGAAATTATGATATATATGTAACATGTGAAAAGTGATAAGAATGTGAAATTATGTAATATGCATGATATGAATGATATGGGGCATTCGGGTTAAATGAGAAAGGGGAAGTGAATGTGGTGACCTAAGACCACGATATCTGAATGTGGTGACCTAAGACCACGATATCCGAATATGGTGTCTCATGACACAAAATATGTATTTGGTGGCTATGCCACGAATTTTATAAGGGCGATGAGCACGTCGACTGCAGCGACTGCCTTCGATGATGTGTAGCGGATGTGGGTTATTTAATTTATTTTGAATAAGTGTGGATTATTTTATTTTAAGTGGGTAGATAATTGAGGATTTTGTTTTATTTGTTTTAAATATTAAGATAGTGGATGGATGTGGGTTATTTAATTTATTTTGAATAAGTGTGGATTTATTTTATTTATTTTAAGTGGGTAGATAATTGGGGATTTTGTTTTATTTGTTTTAATATTGAGATAGTGGATGAATGGGGGTTATTTAATTTATTTTGAATAAGTGGGGATTTATTTTAAGTGGGTAGATAATTGGGGATTTTGTTTTATTTGTTTTAAATATTGCGATAGTGGATGAATGGGGGTTATTTTATTTTGGATAAGTGGGGATTTATTTTTTTAGTATCGATAGAGATAATGGTGACTTTAGTTTATTTAATTTTAAATGGGAAGATAATGGATAATGTGATAGATTTTTTTTGTGGGTTTATTTTTTATTTTGAATGAGAGGTATGGAGAGATAGGAAAGAAATAAGGGGATATGAATGGAGGGTGAACTAGTGGCCGAATTTGAGTATATATAAGGGGGATCATCCTTTGGAAATTCATTTCTTCGATTATTTCTCCTTTTGCCGAATTCTCCTAGGCCTCTTCCATTCCTTTATTCTTCTTTTCTTCAACTCCATACCTACTCCTCTTGATAGCCGAATATGCAGTTACCCTTTTTAAAAGCTTAGCCGAACCTTGTGGAGAGCATTAAAGACGAAATTTTGATCACTTTGAACCTATTTGCTTCTTGGCCGAATCTACTTCTTTGTCTCAAGCTTCTTCCTTTTTATTGTTAGCCGAATCTTCAAGTGGTATTATTCTCCTACACCTGTCGCTAGTTTGAGAAGCCGAAAGTGTCTTGGGTGCAAACCTGAAGGAGCCTTAAGGGAGTCTCTTGGATTCGATTCAGCAAGATGGGGATTTCGACAACTTCAGGAACAAGCCGACATTTCGGGATCTAGTTAGCAAGGTAAGTGATCTAGGACTTTCGGTCAAAGGCTATATCTTGGGTTTAAATGTGACCGATTTTTATTATGGTTATTTAGGGGGCAAGTCGACAGAAGTAGAGCAAGTATTCGGGATTGAGTAGACTGTGCCAAAAAGGTGCGTAGTTATCGAACTGTCTCTTGAATGTTTAAATGTGTTATTATATGTATATGATGTGCATGGTAGCCGAATTAATGGCTAAAAGGGTGGATACCCATGGTGGGTAAACGATTAAACAGGTCAGTACTTTATGACAATAAGTTTCCTATGGTATACGTATGAAATTGTGATAGCATCTGATGTATGCTTATTTTAATGATATTGTGGCATGACATATCTATGCATGGGATTTGGGATGAACAAAGAAGGAAAGGGTGTACATTATGTACGTGGTCTAATGATAGCCTTGTGCTACATTAGCGCTTGATGGTAGCTATGTGCTTCATCAAGGGAGGTGTTGGCTAGGTGCCCATCTCGGCGGTTGATAGCCGTGTGCGTCACCGTAGACTGATTGATATGTGGGATCACTTATGTGATTGGTGGCTTTGCCACGACCTTGAGCAGCAGGTTTGCCAAGGTAAGATATGTGGGATCACTTGGTTGATCGGTGGATTAGCCACGGCCTTGGGCAGCGGGTCTGCCAAGGTAGGTGTGATGGATGGACATTAGGTTGGGATGGGCTTCATAATTGCATAATTTTATATGTATGGACTGTGTGGATATGGGCCAAGCCCATATGTGGAGACATGTGAAATAGCTATGCACTGAGTCTGTTTGACTCACCCAATATTTACCAACATTGCAGGTGATGCATAAGCTTGGACCGGGTTGGAGTGGATACGAGGTGGCCCATGCAGAAGACATTTCATCTATTTAATTCAGTTTATTATTAAGTACTTTACTTTAAATCATTTATTGTAATAAGGCCCATTTAAAGTATTTGGGAATTTTATTTATGTTAAGGTGGATTGACATTTACATTATTATTTGGGAATGTTTTTATGTTTTAATTTTAACACCTCATACCATAATAATTTTATATTAAAGTTTTTAATTCGGAATATTTTATAACAACTTAATTTTTATAGGCTTTTAAATACACAATGTTTTTCTAAAGACAATAAATTTATATGTTTTTCCTTCAAGTCAAAAATATTTTTCAAACGTTTTCCGCAGTGGCATTTTAAATTCGGTCGTAGTGAATGCGCCGGGTTTGGGGTGTTACATTTAAAGTTCAATGCCAACACAAAATCTTTGGTTGCTCCATTAGCTTGTTCTAACCGTTGTTCAAACTTGAAATGGGACAGGGTGGTCAAAGTTTCCAACATAAATTCAAATTCAAATATCACAAATCTTACAAATATCTTACTTATTGTAATCCTTAATTTTTCCTAATTTTTCCTCACCATATTTTTGCTTTTTGGGCTCATTAGAAAGGTAAAAGTTAAATTTTGCTATTAGTGAATCTATGCATAAGTTGTGGATCTATTTCATATGCTTTAATTTAGTCATTTTCAGTTATTATATTTTTTGAATTTTAAAATTTCAATCCTGACAAAATAATCAAAACAATAGCTATTAAATTCATTAAGTTATACTGTTTTTAAAACTTATGCAACAAACATATTATCACATGTTATGTCATCTTGTTATTTTCACATATTACTCACAAAAGAGCCAATTAGTGGATTTAACAATTGCCATTTGTGTCACGACTAAAATTTTAAAATAAAAAAAATATAAGGACTAAGAATAGTCAAATTAAAGAATATGGACTAAATGTATAACTTTGTACACAGTACATGACAACTTGCATAATTTAATCAAACAAATTTAACTACTATTGTTTGGGTTATGACTAAAATTTCAAAATTCAAAAAGTATATAGACCAATTCATAAAAGTATAGATACTAAAGTAACCAAATTGAATTATAGGGACTACATCCAAAACTTGTGCATAATACAAGGATTAATAGTAGAATTTGACCAAAGATAAAAGGAAAACAATATATAGTCTAGTATATACTCTATTTTAGCTTTTTACTGAATTTGTGTTACGAGTTAATCAGACACTAATTCAATTGGGAAATGGCTAAAAGATTCTTACTTTTATTACGTAATATATAGAGAAAGGGGGGGGGGGAGGGAGAGAAAGAAACATTCATTCGTATGAATAGCATTATACAAAGTGTAATAACCAAATTTTGCCCGGGTCCTCAATTAAAAACAATCGAACCCGAGCCCAATTGCAGAACCAATAAATAAACCCAATAAAAGTAGACATTCCCAAATAATAAAAATAAAACAAAACAATAATGTCCATCTACAAAAGACCAAATGTCAGGCCCAATAAAATAAATCCAACAGTCCATTAAAGTGTCCGGCCCATTTACAACAAAAAATATAAACAGATTACACTAAACCCACTTCACAAGCCCAATTTCTAAAAAACCTAACCCAAAGATCTAGCCCATGTCCTAAACCTTTCCCAGAAACCCTAGCCTCCCCCCTAACCCTAGCGTCGCGCGCGTGGAGGCACGTGCGCCACCTTTGCGCCGCAACCCCCCCACTGGCCTCCACTATCGCTCCACCAGCGCCGGCCTCCACTAGCCACTCCTCCACTTTCCTCTGCCCCCCACGATCTGCAAAAGACAAGAGAAGAACAGATCCACAACAGAAAATGGAAAATAGGCTGTGTTTAGTTTATTTTTTTTTTTACATTCGGCTATAAAAAGTCGATTATCACACTGTAATGGGGACTTTTTTCTTTTTCTCTTCGCAATCAATCAAAAAAAAAACAAAAAAACAGATTCAAAAACATAAGAAATAGCAGTAGAAATCCAACAAAAAAAGAAAAAGCAAAAATCATCCAATAGTTTCGAAGGTATTTCTCTATTTCGAATTCCTTTTTTCGCAAATATATATGTATACAGATATAAAATATATACAAAGGATATAAAATAAAAAAATAAAAAAAAGGGGAAGAAACTCACCATTTTTGTGAATTCCGGCCACCGCACGCGGTGGCCGGCGGTGACGGTCGCCGGATGGAGCCCTCGCCGGAGGACGAGACCTGCAGAGAGAAAATGAAAAGGGGATTAGTTTTTTTTGAAAGAGAAGTGAAGAAATGATTTTTTGCAAAAATTTCGGGCTTATAAAGCCAGAAGAAACGACGCCGTTTTCATCAGGCCCCCAGACGTCCAAAACGATGTCGTTTTGGGGGCCAACCCGAATTCGACCTGACCCAAGGCCAGGATCCGCGTGTTTTTTTGGGGAAAGGTCTATTTGCGCTTCAGGCCCTTCCGCTATTTCTGTCATTTCCAATTCAGTTTATCTATTTTTAAATCGGGCCCAATACTTTCACATCTGTTCCGATTTGGTCCTACACAAAACGCAGTGCAAGGGAATTAGGGGTAATTTCCCAAATCGTCCCCCTTTTCTTTGCGCGCTTCATTTTAGGTCCTTAAGTCGTTTTTTTTTCTTTCTTAATTTAGATTTACGGTTTTATTCTCTTCTCAGTTTAGTCCTCTTTTATTATTTTCATCCTTTTGTTAATTTAACCAATTTTATTATTATTATTATTATTATTAATATTATTATTGCATTAGCATTATATTATTGTTGTTATATTATTGTTATTATATTGTACATATATTTTCTATTATTATTTAGTATTGTTATTATTATTACTATGTTATTGTCTTTATTATTATATTATTAATATTATGTTATTATTGTTACTATATTTATATTAGCATATTGTATATATTGTGTATTATTATTACTATTATTATTACCATACTTATATTATTATCTTGTACATTTTGTATTATTATAATTATAATTATTATATTATTATTACTATATTATTATCTTATTATCATTACTATATTTATATTAATATATTATACATATTTTGTGTCATTATTATTGTTATTTTATTATTACTATTATTATCATATTTATTATCATATCTATCATTATATTATCGTTACTATTATTATTATTTTTATGTACTATTTATTATTACTATTATTATTATATTATTATGTTGTACATATTATTATCATTATCTTAGTATTATCACTATATTATTATCATTATTATTATTATTATTATTATTATTGTTATTAGTATTATATTTATACTATCATATTGTATATACTTTTTATTATCTCTATCTTTACTAATACATTCAACCCTTTTTTTTATTATTATTTCAAAGCCGTCTTTTACTCTTATACTTTTATACTATTGTATCTTTTATTACCAGTATTGTTGATTTCCTATTTTTGTTGCGTCATGTGGATCAACGGTTTTAAATTGCAACTCGACATTTTTTAAAAAAAAGAGGTAATATTTGTGTGTTTAGAAGTTCGGAAAATCACATCCTAACGTGTTAGGTGTCGATCTTTTTGCTCGACTAAATATTGAAATACCCTCTTCTTTTACATGTTTTGAAGATCAAAGATGACTTCGGTGTCAAAATATAAGGGTGTTATATCCTAACGTGTTGGGTATGACACTTTTATTCCTTTGAAGCGAGTTAATCTTGAGATTCAATCCTAATCCAATTAACCTTTTTTATTCTTTTCAATTTTTACCCTAAATATTTTCAAGTTTTCAACGTTAGGACAACATCAATCAATTTGGTACCAACTTTGGGCGTTACAAGGGTGCTAACCCTTCCTTGTACGTAACCGACTCCCGAACTCGTTTTCTCAGATTTCGTAGACCAAAATTGTTGTTTTAAAAAATCAAAAATGTTTTATTAAAACAAAGGTGATCCGATCACACCTAATAAAGATCGGTGGCGACTCCCTATTTTTTAAAGTCGATTCCCATTTTTTTCAAAAAATGGTTACGACAGCTTGGCGACTCCGCTGGGGAGTGGTTGAGAGAGTCAGGCCATAAATTGGTTGATCTTTGTCCTTGTGATTGAAAACTTGGAAAATTATTTTTTTTACAAAACAAAAAAATCATGTTTCATTTGATGTATCTGTTTATGTGTTAATTACAATAATGTCGAGTCTCATAATTCTTACACTTGCATTGCATGACCGTTGTGGTCGCACCTTTTAAGTGGAGTAAGAAACTAAGCCTTCGTGAGGTTTTCACCTCCGCATGGGCTAGTGGATTGCTTCCGGGATACATCCGTACCTATGTGCTTCGTGAGGTCTTCACCTCCGCATGGCCATAGGGAAATGTATCCCCCTGAACCGAACTCGGTCCGTATGAGCCTATAATGGGTGAGGATTGAGGAATCTGCTAGTTCAGGTACCCCTCTCTAGAACCAAACCTCATGTAGAAGCCCTAGAGCCTACCCTAGGTAGAACGTCGAAATAGTTACCCAGATAAGTGTGTGATGATATTTTGCTTGTTTTGATTATGCAATACTGACTCGTGTTGATTTGTTTGACTTGCATGACATACCATATAAAGAGGTGTCAATTTCTGTTCGGTTGCTGAGATAGGAAGTTTGCTATGGAAAACGACTTTCTTGATAAAGTAGAAGACAATGCGGTTGTGCGCGCGTGGTCAGAAAAGTTATAGTTAGAAAAAGGAGATAGCTTAGTTGAAGGTCATACGTCGGAGCTGAGGGACTTTACCCGTGTCAGTGTAACACAAAATGAGCTTCAAGAGTTGCGAGATATCTGGACCCATTGGGAAGATGAAGCTAAACAGATGTTCCGCCACCGTTACGGCGACATTCTCACTTATTGGATGTTAAGATAGATAGACACCTGTTTCGGGCTATGGTCCAGTTTTGGAATTCTGCATACAGTTGCTTCACTTTTGGGAAAGTGGATTTGGTGCCAACAATAGAAAAATATACCACTTTACTTTGTATTCCCGGAATGCAAGTTGAAAAGGTTTATATTAGGCCTGCCTATGTCCCTCCTTTGGCGAAGAAGTTGATGAAAATTACGGGAATGAGTGAATAGTGGATCTCGACCAAGATTCAACAGAAAGGTGAAGGGAGATGTATTCCTTGGGTAAATTTAAGGGATCTGATTTTGACGCATCCTGATGTGAGAAGGAAAGTTGATATCTTCGCCTTAAGCCTCTACGGATTAGTCGTCTTCCCAAAAGCCCTGAGACACATAGACGAAGCAGTAGTGGATCTATTCGACCGATTGGATAAACAAGTCACACCTGTCCCGGCAATTTTTGCGGAGACTTTCAGATCATTGAATGCATGCAGAAGAGCGGGAGAAGGAAGGTTTATCGGATGCGCACAGCTATTGATAGTATGGTTTCATGGGCATCTTTGGAAGATGGATAAAGTCTCGTGTCGACCCTTTTATAAGGATTATTCACCGATAAAAGAGGAAGTAGCCGTGTCAAGACGAGAAGATATAACGGAAGAAAGATGGAGGACAATTCTTCAGAATCTTCAGGAAGGAGACATTGAGTGGAGAGCTCCATGGATGATGCCTGGAGAGATCCTTTACAGATGCGGAGACTTCAGTTGGGTCCCTCTACCCGGAATTTGGAGAGTCATCGGGTATGCCCCTTTGCTAGTAGCAAGACAATACCAGTCTAGACAGTTCATGCCAGCAACACATGGGTTGGATCAAAGCGAATTCTCTTATACAGGAGAAGGTTATAAGAAGAAGATTAAGGAAATTGCAAATGCTTGGAAGCTAACCTACCGGATGAAGAGGTTGACTGTGGGCGAAATGGCAACTTCCGAGTATACAGTGTGGCTAAACAAAAGAATCAATGACAATATCCCGAGACTAAGTTCAGATAATGCTCAATCTACGGAGGAACGATTGCAAATGATACCGACGGAGTTAGAAATTATAAAGCAAGATTTTGTACAACGGAGTTCAGAGCTCGAGAAGAAAATTGAACAGTTAGAGGAGGAAAGGATGCTTTTGAAATTGGACGTAGAGATACAGAAATCAGAAGCAGAAAAGATAAGGAAAGGGAAGAACAAAACCGAAGAAGAGTTGGATAGCCTAAAGAGGGACTACAAAAAGATGCGTCTCTCAATGAGAACTGCGGGACTAGGAAAGACTTCGAGTCAATGGCGACAAGAGTTACAAGAGGAAAGAGCTAGGACGGAGCAATGGGAAAGGAAATTCCAAGAAATGAAGGCCCAGAAAGAGATCTTAGAAAAGCAAGTGTCGGAAGGCCAAAACAGAATAAATGAGTTAAAGACTAGAGTGGCGGAGGTGGAAAGGTCTTTAAATCATTATCGGAATCGCGACTCGGTGATAGAATTAAAGGCAAGCTTGAGCAAAATCGAAGAAATGGAAAAGAAGACCAAAGAGTTAGAAGTGGCACTGCAAGATTGTCAGGATTATATTGGGTACCTGAAAGAGAGTAGGGAGCAACGGGAGGAGGAGTTACATAAGGCTCAGAAGCAAATCGAAAATAGAGACTATCTCATGAGAGAAGCCATAAATCAGATTCGAGAGGTGGCCGAGCACTTACAAATTTTGGCAGTAGAAGCGGAGGTATTAAGCGTGCGACATGAGTCACGGATAAGCTAAGGACAGGAGTTGGTTTCGTTACTCCGAAAGATTAGGGATCTAGGCGCTAAGGCCAAACCGTATCTGTAATCTATTTTATGTAAAGAGCTTTGCTTTCTAATGAAGTTCCCTATAAGGAATTGAATCAGAATTGACACCTTTTTGCATTCATACCATGCATTTGCATTGCATTCCATACAACAGCATCATATCGCCCCAATCATTCACTAAGACTAAGAATCGTATAACTTACAGCTCGACATTACGGATCTGGAATCGCGTCACCCTTATAGGACCCGATTAAGAACTAGAGCCATGGATGCTGAACTCAACAAAAGAATCGAAAGAATGGAAAGAATCCAAGGACAGTTGCAAGAGCAGTTGGCCCAGTCGCAGCAAGAAACAAGGGACCTGATGGTGAAATCCAGGGAAGAACCACTTGAGCACAAGGACCAAATGGCCAAGCTAATGGAGATGGTGACGACCCTGGTCAAAGGAAAAGGACCTGTGCAGAGTCCCGATACTATAGAACCCCATTCGAGAGTCAATCAGAGTCCACTCCATCCCCCAGAATTTACTCCACCTCACACCCATACAGTACCAGGAGGTTGGCCTCAAAGGGAATCTACAGGCCTAGAACAACCATCTGTATCACCACCTGCTCATCTAGGACCAGGAATATTCGTATCAAACCCCGGAACTAACCTTGTTGACCCTATTGTCCCAGATTTGGATGATCCTATGGAAATAGCCAAGCTAAGAATGAAAGATCAGAATGCTCAGGACAAGTATAAGGATCTGGAAGAAAGACTCAGGGCGATAGAGGGAACTAGTGACTCCTCTGCAATGAGCGCCAAAAAGCTCAGTTTGGTTCCCGATCTGGTCTTACCTCCGAAATTTAAAGCTCCAGACTTCGAAAAATATGATGGAACAAGGTGTCCAAAGGCGCATCTTATCATGTTTTGTCGAAAAATGGCTAGTTATGTGAATGAAGACAAGTTGTTAATACACTGCTTTCAAGATAGCTTGATCGGGTCAGCCCTCCGATGGTATAATCAGCTCGGCAGAGAGAGGATCCAATCATGGGATGACTTAGCTTCAGCGTTCTGTGAGCAATACAAGCACGTTTCCGATATAGCGCCTGATCGACTAACGCTACAGATGATGGAAAAGAAGCCATCAGAGACTTTTAGACAATACGCTCAAAGGTGGAGGGACGTCTCGGTTCAAGTAGAACCCCCACTGACTAAAACTGAGATAACGGTCCTTTTTATTAACACTTTGAAGGCACCGTTTTATGACAAGTTAGTGGGAAATGCCACAAAAGACTTCGCTGATATAATAATATCAAGCGAACTCATTGAAAATGGCATCAAGAGTGGAAGGATGGAAGGTTCTGAGAGCTCGAAGAGGTCAGCACTTGTAAAGAAGAAAGAACCTGAAACCCATATGGTGGGGACTGGGAACCACTACGCTTCCAACCCATACCCAATCCAACCACGACCTCTGTAACATCCTGAATTAGGGGTTGTCAAAAATTTAAATATTTTCCCATGTGTGTGCCTGGAGAATTAAACTCTATGATTTAGTTGGCATGTTCTAAGGTCTAGAATTAAACCCAAGCTAGGCCTAATTTAGTATAAAAAAAAAATTCTTTTTAAGTACCTAAAAGAAGGGAGCTAGGTGAGATAGGGCTTAAATAAAATTTTGGGCGAAATATGACAAAGAATGGGCTTGGTACAGTGGCTTGGGGCGCCACTTAAGGGCCTTGGTGGAAGGGACTCAAGTTCGAGTCACGTTGAGAGTGTTTTAAAATTTGTTTTTTTTGTTTCTGGCATTGAAGCGAAGGAATGTTTAAAAGGAATTTATTGCGAGTTTGTGTCACGAATGGAGGCCTTGGCCGAGTGGCTAAGGGCGCGTTAGGAGAACTGCGGCGCAAGGACCCGTGTTCGAATCTTGGGGGTAGAGCATGTGTGCGTTTATTTTTATTTTGGCGTTGGAAGCAAGGGAACCAGCGGGGAAGGGTTTAAAAGAAATTTCGATAAGACCATGTCACCAAAGGAGCTGTGGGCGGAGTGGCTGGAGGCGCGGGGAGCCTCCAGCAGGTCAGGGGTTCGAAACCCAGAAATAGCGCATTAGTGCGTTTTATTTTTGGTTTGGCGCATAAGCAAGGGGAGCTAAGGAAGGAAGGCTTAAAAGAAAATATTGTTGAAGTTATGTCATGAAATGCGCCACAGCAGAGTGGCTGGAGGCGTGGGGGTTGCTTCTTCAGGTCCTGGGTTCGAAACCCGTGGGCAACAGCTTGGAGGGCATTATTTTTGGCCAGTATGAGGATGGTCTGCACATGCACGTGAATGCATGAAGAGGCTTGATGGCTGTTCTTTTTTTTATTAAGTTATGTATATTGGGAGTATGGGGCATTATTCTTTTATTTTTATTGTTTCTATTATTTATTTGTGGAGAAAGAGAATAAGTGATGGGGTGATTTCCTTTATTTTATTAGAAGTATGGGATGTTATTATTGTTATTATAATTATTATTATTTTATGTATAAAAAATGGGGGAGTAATGGAGGAGGGATTAAACAATGTCTATGGGAAATTGATGATGGAATGAAGCATGCGTTGGGGGTTTTATTGTTAGTTGTTTTATTTATTTTATTTTGGTTATTAAAGGATGGGGTAATGGTTTTATTATTATTATTAAATTATGTATAGGAAATGGGGAAGGATGGAAGATAGAATAAACAATATTTTTGGTATTTGGTATTGAAGCATGGATGGAAATTAGCAAAAAAAAAGGGGAGCATGGTCGGCCATTAGTGGGCTAAGCATGCCAAAATTCATTTCTTTCTTCCCCATTTTGAAAATATGGCCGAATGCACCTAGTTGATTTTCTATCCTTTTTCCCATTTTTGTCCTGGCCAAATTTGCTTATCTTGTTTTGGCTCTTTTCCAAAATATTCATGGCCGAAATTCATGAATGACTTTTCTTTTTGTTTTTGCTTGAGCCGAATCTCTCCCTTGTGTTGCCAAAACTTCCCCTTTTCTTTTAAGTTTTCATCTTAGCCGAATCCCCCTTAAAGAAAGGTGTTGTTTTCGGTTCTCTTCTCCTCCTTAAAGGTAGCCGAACCCCATCACAACACCAAGTGGTGCTGGCTTGTGGTGTTTAAGGGCCGAAATAATTATCAAGGGAAGCCATAACCAGTAGGGAAAGCTTTCGGGATTCGTTTTAAAAGGTGGTAAGGATCTATTTTTAATAAATTACTCTTTTAAGTATTCAAAGCCGAAGGTTAATGATATTGTTGATTGACCGATTTTAGTTTGACGAAGCAAATTCGTGTATCGTGTGCCGTGGTTAGTACTCAAAAGCGTGTAGGTAAGGATTCGGGTTCAAGAGATGACCCCTTTAGATTTATTTGGTTTGGCCGAATAGGCCATGTCACTAATTTTGTGTTGGCCGAATATAGGAGCAAGGATATTGTGGGTAGCCGATTGGTTTCTCCGGGATTTAGGGCTATCGTCAGTGACAGGTGTGTACATACACACTTTATAACTAATTAATGTGCTAAGTATTTTGTGTATGTGAAATCGGATTTGTGTAGATTCGGATTTAATACCATAAATGGTATAAGCAAGGATTCAGGTAAGTCTTTGTTATTACGAGCTTACTTTCTTTATGATGCTTTTGGGAAGCATGACATATCTATTATATGTGGCATATGATATTTGGCCGATGATAAATTCAGTGTATGTTATTAAATAAACATATTGGCATGATATCTGTTAAATGCATATTATGGATTGATGTGGGATTAAACGAGTGGAGGGGGAAGTAATATTTGTGTCGACGGACACCAGTTGTTTGGTACCACATTTCGTGACTTCGGTCACCAGAGGTTTGGCACCTCATAGCGTCTCGTCCCTGTGGTTAACACCACCGTAGGTTGGCCCCACATTTGAGATATGGGATCGACGCCAGTGATTTGGTATCACACGATGGGTTGGCCCCATCATTCGATTTGTGTCTTCGGACACCAGAGGTTTGGCACCTCCAGTGATTTGGTATCACAACTGTGACTTTGAGTCACCAGTGGTTTGGCACCACCAGTGGTTTGGCACCACACGGGGTAGAGAAAGGCGTTTGGATGGCTAGGTTGGGTGCATGATTTAATGCATGTTAATTTGTTATAAATTGTGTATGCTGTTGCACTAAATCGGGGAAGGGTTACACATTGAGTCTTGGTGACTCACCTTCTCCTTAGCATTTTTCAGGTGACTCGTAGATCGCGGATGAGGAGCCGGATGGACTCGAGGTGGCCATGCAGTGGAAATACTGGTTTAAATGGACTTGAATTATTTTTACTTACTTTTGGTTTCATTTGCTCAAGTTGTAATAAGGCCTCCTAAGATTATTTTTATTACTTTGCATATTTTGGATAATTTGTTTAAATTACTTAGTGACTTTAAAATGGGCATACATGTTTTCTTAAATTCAAACGTAATTGATTTTCTTTCGTGCCATCGGGTACACCCGACAAAATTGTAATAATCCGACTTAATCAAGTTTTAAATAACTAAGTTAAGTTTTGTTTCTTTATACACACAAATGTTTTATTTAACGAGATAAATGAAAATGAGATATTTTCATCAAAACTCAAACCGGCTAAAGGAATTTTCAAAATGGTTTTCTCTGTGACATACCAAATTCGGTCGTAGCGTTTGGGGCCGGGTTTGGGGTGTTACAACCTCAATTCCGCCCACCCCCAAATTTCTATTTTCCTCCTCAAAACCTCTACTATCAAACACCTCCTCCTTATCCCGTCTATGCCACCGATGTCCAAAGACCACTCACCATATTCTCACCAAATACCATGACCGCTCCGAGCCAACCCAAAAATGAACCAAGGCCGACAAGACCCAATCCCGAAAAACCTCAGTTTACCCCTATTCCCATGTCATACGGAGAATTATGCCCAAAATTACTGGAGAAATAATTGATATCACCGCATTACATAGCACCATTGAAACCTCCATACCCTAAATGGTACGATCCTAATGCTAGCTGCATGTACCATGCTGGAAACCGGGGGCATTCCACAGATAATTATCTAGCCTTTAAAAGAAAGGTTCAAAGTCTTATCGATGCGGGCATCTTACGATTTGATGGGGTAAGTAATTTGGCTGGAAATCCACTCCCTAACCATCCCGTAGGGAACGTGAGTGTGGTGACACAGGAAGATAGGTGGCAAGCCAAAAGTCGTGTCTCCGAGATAAGGGCACCTTTGAGGAAAGTGTGGGAAATAATGACTGAAAAGGGTTTGCTTGGCAGAAGTTTCAAGAAAGAAAGCATGGAAGGTCAAAGTTTTTGCGTTTTTCACGGCATAGAAGGACATCACATCCAATCTTGTGAGGAATTTAAAGAATTACTTCAAGGTATGATGAACAATAAGGAGGTTGAGATCTGTAATAAGAAGGAAGAGATTGACGAAAAGGATATATGTGCTTCCGAGGGTCAATCATCAGGTCTCCCTTATAGTGCTGACCGACCCTTGGTAATCTACTACGAAGCAAAGAAGGAAGAGGTGAAACCGAAGATGATAATCAAAGTACCAACTCCGTTCCCTTACAAGGATGACAAAGCAGTGCCTTGGAAATACGATGTCAACATTACCATGCCCGAAGCTACGAATGGAAGTTTTAGCGAGGTAGGGCGTTTTACCCGCAGCGGGAGGTGCTATTCTCCCGAGGTGGTTGAACCAAAAAAAGAAAGGCGTCGGCTCGAGTCAAAAAGGAAAAGCACCAATGTATGAGGCGGTAGTCGAGATTGAAACCCCATCCGAATAGGAGATTAAAAGACTGGTGAATGAGGACGAAGCACATGAATTTTTAAGGTTTATCAAGCACAGCGAGTATAACATCGTGGAGCAATTGAACAAGCAACCGGCAAAGATCTCAGTGTTATCTCTACTGTTAAACTCAGAACCACACCGAAACGCTTTATTAAGAGTGTTAAACCAAGCATATGTGTCGAGCAACGTACCCGTTGAAAAGCTTGATAGGTGGACAAACAACTTAAACGCGGATAATTTCATCTCTTTCAGCGATGATGAAATACCACCAAACGTAGAGGCTCTATCAAAGCATTACATATTACGACCAATTGTAAGGGTTACATAGTACCGAGTGTGCTTATTGACAACAGGTCTGCGCTCAATGGCATGCCGTTGGCCACGCTTTCCAGGATGCCAGTTGATATGTCCTATCTAAGGCCTTGTCATTCCGCGGTAAGAGCGTTTGATGGGACACGATGAGAGGTCACGGGAAGGATCGAGATTCCTCTAGAAGTGGGCCCATGTACATACGATATTGAATTCCAGGTCATGGACATCGCGCCTTCATATAACTGCCTCTTAGGGAGGCCTTGGATCCATTCCGCCGGGGCAGTCCCTTCGTCTCTCCATCAAAAGATCAAGTTTGTCATGGATAACCGTTTGATCACGGTCGCTGGTGAAGAAGACATCGTTGCGTCTGTCTCGACTGACGCGCCCTACATTGAAGCAAATAAAGATGCAGTAGAATACTCCTTTCGCTCCTTCGAATTTATCAATGCTACATTTGTTACTGAAGGAAATAAGATTCCCACACCCAATTTGTCAAGGAATACCAAGATGGGAATCAAGCTGACTGTGGGAAAAGGAGCCCGAGCGAGGAAAGGGTTGGGAAAGTACCAGCAAGGAATGGCCAGAGCACTAAAACCAATACACCATAAGGCTCGATGGGGTTTAGGATTCAAGCCCGACGCGTGGCAAAGAAGGAAACAGTTACAGAAAGAGCAAGAAAAGAGAATTGCGAGAGCCTCAGGTCGGGAATTGGAATGGGAGCCCATAATGTATCCGTCTTTGTCGAAAACATTTACATCGGCAGGAATCACGTACCCGGGAAGAGATGATCCACAAAACATGATGTTATGGATTGAAAGGGGCCTACAGGACTTCAGCATAAACGTCATTAACAAAGGGAATAATGCAGTGGAAGATATTTCAGTGATATGCCCTTGCCCCCTAGATTCACTCCAAACAATTGGACTACCGTGGATCTCCTCATAATTTCCAAGTCTCCTCCAAAGTAATGCTCAATGCTGACTTTCTGTATGCCCCTAAGCTGTAGGGAAATCTGTTATGAGAGTTTATGTTGTCTATTTAGCTTTTAAATGAAACATGAATAAAGATGCATTTTGTCATGGTTTTTTCATTCTCATCGGCTCCATATTTTTTTCCTTTTTTTTATAACCTATCCCTATATATCCCGTATCATCGTATCACGTTTATAGGATCCGGTACCTTGATGTCCCTCTATAGTTTCTTTTTCATCTACTTTTCAGGTGCTCAGATATCAACGACGCGAACAATCCTGTTACAAGTCCTAAAATCGACTTCGAGAAAGCCATTTGTGTGGGAGAATTCGAGGCTGAAGAAAATGCTGAAGATTATGCCTCCTCCCCAGACTTACTAAGAATGATAGAACAAGAGGATGAACAGATTCTACCCTATCGAGAATCTGTCGAGACAGTGAATTTGGGAAGCGAAGAAAAGAGGCAAGAGGTAAAAGTTGGGGCCTCCATGTCAGAGGACACCAAACATGATCTGATCGCCTTGCTTCATGAATACAAAGACGTGTTCGCATGGACGTATCAAGATATGCTAGGTTTGAACGAAGATATAGTGGTCCATAGACTCCCATTGAAACCAGAATGCAAGCCTATCCAATAGAAGTTAAGGCGGATGAGGCCTGAAATGCTCTTAAAGATAAAGGAAGAAGTAAAGAAACAATTTGATGCTGGCTTCCTTCAAATTTCTAGATATCCAGAATGGGTGGCTAATATAGTCCCAGTACCGAAGAAAGATGGCAAAGTGCGAATGTGCGTGGATTACCGTGATTTGAATCGAGCAAGCCCTAAAGATAATTTCCCGTTGCCACACATCGACACATTGGTAGATAATACGGCAAAGCATTCGTTTTTCTCCTTCATGGATGGATTTTTGGGCTACAATCAAATCAAGATGGCTCCCGAAGATATGGAGAAAACTACATTTACGACAATGTGGGGAACATTCTGTTACAAAGTGATGCCGTTCGGACTAAAGAATGCCGGGGTAACATACCAGAGAGCCATGGTAACATTGTTCCATTACATGATGCACAAAGAAATAGAAGTCTATGTCGACGATATGATCGCCAAATCTCGAGGGGAAAGAGAGCATGTTGAGAACCTCCGGAAGTTGTTTGAAAGACTGAGAAAATTCCAACTGAACCTTAACCCAGCCAAATGTACTTTTGGGGCTACCTCTGGAAAATTACTGGGGTTCATCGTTAGCAAGAAAGGTATCGAGGTTGATCCGGATAAAATAAAGGCCATACAAGAACTACCGCCTCCGCGCACACAAAAGGAAGTCAGAGGATTTCTAGGAAGGCTGAACTACATCGCTCGATTCATTGCTCAACTCACCAAGCAGTGTGATCCGATTTTTTGACTCCTTCGAAAACACAAACGCGGAGAATGGAACGAGGAATGTCAAGAGGCTTTTGACAAGATAAATCAGTATTTGTCTAGTCCCCCGGTGCTAGTACCACCAACTCCCGGAAGACCGCTAATACTATATCTGACTGTGTTCGAAAACTCAATGGGTTGCGTCTTGGGACAACATGATGAGTCCGGAAAAAGGGAACAGGCGATCTATTATCTCAGTAAGAAATTCACGGAGTATGAAGCAAAGTATCCGTCAATTGAAAAATTCTGTTGTGCTCTGGTCTGGGCAACTCGGAGGCTCAGACAATATGTACTGTATCATACGACATGGTCGATTTCAAAGCTGGACCCAATAAAATACATGATGGAATCGCCTGCACTCTCAGGAAGAATGGCACGATGGCAGATCCTACTATCGGAATATGACATCGTATACGTGAGCCAAAAATTAATTAAAGGGAGCGCAATAGCTGATTTCTTAGCAACTCGAACAATAGAGGAATACGAGCCATTGTGATTTGACTTCCCAGACGAAGACTTGATATGCATTACGGCAAAAGAATGTGAATTGTCGAAAGAGAAATCATGGAAAATGAGTTTTGATGGTGCGTCGAATGTATTGGGGCATGGGATTGGAGCAGTCTTAGTGTCACCAGAAGGGAATCATTACCCCTTTACTGCCAGATTAAATTTCTTCTGTACCAACAACATGGCGGAATATGAGGCTTGCATCATGGGACTTCGCGCAGCTATCGAGCAGAACGTCAAGGTCTTAGCGGTCTCCGGGGACTCGGCATTGGTGATTTACCAAATCCGTGGAGATTGGGAAGTAAGAGACTCGAAGTTTGTCAAATATCGCGATCTTGTTGTGGAATTGGTTGAAGAATTCGAAGAAGTGACTTTAATTACTTCCCACGGGAAGAAAATCAATTGGCTGATGCCCTGGCCACCTTGGCTTCAATGTTCAAAGAAAACCGAGAAACAGAAATAATGCCTCTCCAGATGAGCATATATGAGGCCCCTGCGCATTATTTTAGCATTGAAAATGAGGCAGATGGGCAACCATGGTTCCATGATATCTTAGAATATGTCAAGAATCAGAGATATCCCGAGCAAGCAAATGAGAACGACAAAAGAACGATCAGAAGATTGGCAGCGGGATTTGTTCTCAATAGGGACATCCTATACAAAAGAGGGAAAGATCAAATGCTCCTGAGATGTGTGGATACTGTTGAAGCTAGAAAGATACTCGAAGAGGTCCATGAAGGAATTTGTGGAACGCACGCCAATGGCTTCACTATGGCCAGGCAGATTATGAGGCTCGGTTATTACTGGTTGACAATGGAAAGTGACTGCATTAGTTACGCACGAAAGTGTCACAAATGTCAAGTTTATGGCGATAAAATTCATGCAGCACCTTCGCCCCTTCACGTCATGACTTCTCCGTGGCCTTTTTCTATGTGGGGGATCGATGTTATGGGGCCAATTTCCCCAAAAGCTTCTAATGGACATCGATTCATTTTTGTGGTCATAAATTACTTCACAAAATGGGTAGAAGCTGCTTCGTTTGCCAATGTGACAAAGACCGCAGTTTGCAAGTTCTTAAAAAGGGAGATCATATGTCGATACGGTTTGCCTGAGAGAATCATCTCAGATAATGCCTTGAACCTGAACAACAAGATGATGAAGGAAGTGTGTGAGCAATTTCGAATAAAGCATCATAACTCCTCACCCTATCATCCAAAGATGAACGGGGCGGTAGAAGCCGCTAACAAAAATATCAAGAAAATTATTGGGAAAATGACTGAGACGTATAAAGACTGGCACGAGAAGCTAACGTTTGCTCTATATGCGTATCACACATGTGTACGGACCTCCACGGGGGCAACTCCTTTCTCTTTGGTCTATGGAATGGAAGCTGTACTACCCATTGAAGTTGAGATCCCCTCCCTGCGAGTCTTAATGGAGTCAAAACTAGAAGAATCGGAATGGGTTCGAGCTCGATATGACCAATTAAACCTGATTGAAGAAAAACGCCTAAAAGCAATCTATCATGGACAAATGTACCAAAAAAGAATGATCGCCGCCCATGACAGGAAGGTGCGTCCAAGAGAATTTCGTGAAGGAGAACTCGTCCTGAGAAAGATTCTCCCGATACAAAAAGACTTCCGAAGAAAATGGGCACCGAACTGGGAAGGACCATACGTCGTAGAGAGCTTTCTCAGGTGGAGCTTTGATTCTCATTGAAATGGATGGGAAAGAGTTACCAAATCCGGTAAACTCAGATGCCGTGAAGAAATATTACGCCTAAAAAAAAATCAAGATGAAAACCCGAAAAAGGCGTCCTGATAAACAAATAAGGTTTAGGATGAAAACCTGAAAGGGCGTTCTAAGGAAGCAAATTTGGGCCGAAAAAGCAAGAATGGTCTGAACAAGGAGTCAACGACGAGATTATAGTATTGAAGCGGACTCTGAAGCTCAAGAATCTTCTACACGAAAAATCTTGCTCAAAAAGATTCAGGATGAAGAAACATGGAGAAGTTCATGCGTCGGATATCTAGAGCACTTACGACAACTGAACTTGTTTTCCTTTTATAATGCTTTCTTGATCGAGTTATTCCTTGTCAATTTTCTTTGCTTGTTGCTTTTGAAATAAATATAGATATGAGGTATCCCTTTCCCGCCTACTTTGCCATTTTCATGCATTTTATTTATGTTTCATTTTAGAGATAAATAGTGAAATTACACGCTCTAAACGAAAAGAATATTGAGCATTACCTGGATGAGAATTGGGTAAGTACGAGAACCTCAAAGCAAGGACAAAGTTCAACAGGGGCAAAAAAAAGGGGATATACGGGAAACACGGATTACTCGTTGAACTTGAGGACGGGTACAAGACCTGAGAAGTCAAGAATCGAAGTAATGAAGATGGGTCATCATGAGAGTCATAACGAGAGGCACAGGACAAACCCAAGATGCATGGCATAGTCATGTAGGCATAAAAACATTTAAGACAAACACGTGCATATCATGATAACATCACGCATGACACACACAGGTACGCCAGTAAAGCAAGAAGCCTTGACGATAGTTGTACCAAGCCAAGGAAAAGAAAACATCCGAGCTCCACCAGATGATATATTTTGAGATTCCGGTTGCATAAATCAACTCATAATACGAGAGGTGAGTTGAGCCTCAGGTCACACGCTGAGGTGTTTTTCAATTTCTGTCTTTCAATTTCCGTTTAAATATCAACTCATAATACAAGAGGTGAGTTGAGCCTCAGATCACACGCTGAGGTGTTTTTCAATATTTCTTTTCAAAATATCAACTCATATTGCGAGAGGTGAGTTGAGCCTCAGGTCAGACCCTGAGGTGTCTTTTAATATCAACTCATATTGCGAGAGGTGAGTTGAGCCTCGGGTCACACCCTGAGGTGTCTTTTAATTTCTTTTCAAAATATCAACTCATATTACGAGAGGTGAGTTGAGCCTCAGGTCACACCCTGAGGTGTCTTTCAATTTCTTTTCAAAATATCAACTCATATTGCGAGAGGTGAGTTGAGCCTCAGGTCACACCCTGAGGTGTCTTTTAATTTCTTTTCAAAATATCAACTCATATTGCGAGAGGTGAGTTGAGCCTCGGATCACACCCTGAGGTGTCTTTTAATTTCTTTTCAAAATATCAACTCATATTGCGAGAGGTGAGTTGAGCCTCGGGTCACACCCTGAGGTGTCTTTTAATTTCTGTTCAAAAATCAGCTCATATTGCGAGAGGTGAGTTGAGCCTCAGGTCACACGCTGAGGTGTTTTTCAATATTTTTCAAAATAGCAACTCATATTGCGAGAGGTGAGTTGAGCCTCGGATCACACCCTGAGGTGTCTTTTAATTTCTTTTCAAAATATCAACTCATATTGCGAGAGGTGAGTTGAGCCTCGGGTCACACCCTGAGGTGTCTTTTAATTTCTGTTCAAAAATCAGCTCATATTGCGAGAGGTGAGTTGAGCCTCAGGTCACACGCTGAGGTGTTTTTCAATATTTTCAAAATAGCAACTCATATTGCGATAGGTGAGTTGAGCCTCGGGTTGCACGCCGAGGTATTTTCAATTTTCGATCTTCAATTTCTGTTAGTTCAAAAAAAAAATTCAACCCATATTATGAGAGTGGGGTTGAGCCTCGGGTCACGCGCGGAGGTACTTACAGACGGAAGACTGAAGACGCCTTGAGAAAATTGGACGAAGAAGTTCCAGTGGACAAAAAAAGATTGAGCAAGAGCAAATCAAAGCTACAGGTCATATCTCTCGGAAGTAGCAGCGGAGTAGACTGAAGATCGAAACCCACGAAGATAGCAGGGAAGCAATTTGTTTAGATTTATTTCCTCGAAGTCCCGGTGGAGAAGATCAAAGCTACGAATCTCCTCTCCCTGAAATCACATCGAAGCTGATCAAGGCGCTAGTTACCGTGCCCTTGAAGAAGCAATGGAATAGGAAAATTTATCTCCCCGAAGATACGACGAAACAGTGAAGCGGATCAAAGCAACAGGGTTTGAAGATGTTTGAGGAAGAAAAGCACCCGAAGAATCTATACTTGGCCAAGACCGGGCAAAATTGGTTCTTCTATTGTCTTTGCTCTATTATCGTTTCACGACAATGAGCAAAGAGGGGCAGCTGTAATAACCAAAATTTGCCCGGGTCCTCAATTAAAAAAAATCAAACCCGAGCCCAATTGCAGAACCAATAAATAAACCCAATAAAAGTAGACATTCCCAAATAATAAAAATAAAACAATACAATAATGTCCATCTACAAAAGACCAAATGCCAGGCCCAATAAAATAAATCCAACAGTCCATTAAAGTGTCCGGCCCATTTACAACAACAAAAAAAATAAACAGATTACACTAAACCCACTTCACAAGCCAATTTCTAAAAAACCTAACCCAAAGATCTAGCCCATGTCCTAAACCTTTCCCAGAAACCCTAGTCTCCCCCCTAACCCTAGCGCCGCGCGCGTGGAGGCACGCGCGCCACCTTTGCGCCGCAACCCCCCACTGGCCTCCACTATCGCTCCACCAGCGCCGGCCTCCACTAGCCATGCCTCCACTTTCCTCTGCCCCCCACGATCTGCAAAAGACAAGAGAAGAACAGATCCACAACAGAAAATGGAAAATAGGCTGTGTTTAGTTTTTTTTTTTTTTACATTCGGCTATAAAAAGCCGATTATCACACTGTAATGGGGACTTTTTTCTTTTTCTCATGGCAATCAATCAAAAAAAAAAACAAAAAAACAGATTCAAAAACATAAGAAATAGCAGTAGAAATCCAACAAAAAAAGAAAAAGCAAAAATCATCCAGTAGTTTCGAAGGTATTTCGCTATTTCGAATTCCTTTTTTCGCAAATATATATGTATACAGATATAAAATATATACAAAGGATATAAAATAAAAAAATAAAAAAAAGGGGAAGAAACTCACCATTTTTGCGAATTCCGCCGGCGGCGACAGTCGCCGGATGGAGCCCTCGCCGGAGGACGAGACCTGCAGAGAGAAAATGAAAAGGGGATTAGTTTTTTTTTTGAAAGAGAAGTGAAGAAATGATTTTTTGCAAAAATTTTGGGCTTATAAAGCCAGAAGAAACGACGCCGTTTTCATCAGGCCCCCAGGATCCGTGTGTTTTTTTGGGGAAGGGTCTATTTGCGCTTCAGGCCCTTCCGCTATTTCTGTCATTTCCAATTCAGTTTATCTATTTTTAAATCGGGCCCAATACTTTCACATCTGTTCCGATTTGGTCCTACACAAAACGCAGTGCAAGGGAATTAGGGGTAATTTCCCAAATGGTCCCCCTTTTCTTTGCGCGCTTCATTTTAGGTCCTTAAGTCGTTTTTTTTTCTTTCTTAATTTAGATTTGCGGTTTTATTCTCTTCTCAGTTTAGTCCTCTTTTATTATTTTCATCCTTTTGTTAATTTAACCAATTTTATTATTATTATTATTATTAATATTATTATTGCATTAGCATTATATTATTGTTGTTATATTATTGTTATTATATTGTGCATATATTTTCTATTATTATTTAGTATTGTTATTATTATTACTATGTTATTGTCTTTATTATTATATTATTAATATTATGTTATTATTGTTACTATATTTATATTAGTTTATTGTATATATTGTGTATTATTATTACTATTATTATTACTATACTTATATTATTATCTTGTACATATTTTGTATTATTATAATTATAATTATATTATTATTATTATTATTACTATATTATTATCTTATTATCATTACTATATTTATATTAATATATAATACATATTTTGCGTCATTATTATTGTTATTTTGTTATTTTATTATTACTATTATTATCATATTTATTATCATATCTATCATTATATTATCGTTACTATTATTATTATTTTTATATACTATTTATTATTACTATTATTATATTATTATGTTGTACATATTACTATTATTATTATTTTACTATATTTATCATTATTATTATTATTATTATTGTTATTAGTATTATATTTATACTATCATATTGTATATACTTTTTATTATCTCTATCTTTACTAATACATTCAACCCTTTTTTTTATTATTATTTCAAAGCCGTCTTTTACTCTTATACTTTTATACTATTGTATCTTTTATTACCAGTATTGTTGATTTCGTATTTTTGTTGCGTCATGTGGATCAACGGTTTTAAATTGTAACTCGACATTTTTTTAAAAAAAGAGGTAATATTTGTGTGTTTAGAAGTTCGGAAAATCACATCCTAACGTGTTGGGTGTCGATCTTTTCGCTCGACTAAATATTCAAATACCCTCTTCTTTTACATGTTTTAAAGATCAAAGATGACTTCGGTATCAAAATATAAGGGTGTTATATCCTAACGTGTTGGGTATGACACTTTTATTCCTTTGAAGCGAGTTAATCTTGAGATTCAATCCTAATCCAATTAACCTTTTTTATTCTTTTCAATTTTTACCCTAAATATTTTCAAGTTTTCAACGTTAGGACAACATCAATCAATTTGGTACCAACTTTGGGCGTTACAAGGGTGCTAACCCTTCCTTGTACGTAACCGACTCCCGAACTCGTTTTCTCAGATTTCGTAGACCAAAATTGTTGTTTTAAAAAATCAAAAATGTTTTATTAAAACAAAGGTGATCCGATCACACCTAATAAAGATCAGTGGCGACTTCCTATTTTTTGAAGTCGATTCCCGTTTTTTTCAAAAAATGGTTACGACACAAAGGAAAAAAATGCTAGAAGGCCCTCGGTTCAAAAGAACAAATAAGTTCAAATAGTCTCTCTCCCTCTCTCTGTGTATATACATACTACGAGTCATTATTTGATAAATAGGTAGGGAAAAGTTTTTATTCCATAAGCGATGTTGAGATTTTATCACATGTCTTATTTATTTTAAAACTAAATGATACATGGCAAAATCTCAACCCACTTATGGAGTTAAAACTTTTCATCTCGTATACCAAATAATTATGGCTTAACTCACATATTGATACTTAAACTATACTTTTTTTCCCTATATTGGTATCTAAACTTTTTTTTTTGTCACAAGTGGTACCTAAATTACTTTTTTTCCCCAAATTGGTACCTCTGTTAGTCAAACCATTAAGTTCATTTAAAAAAGAAGCTTAAAACATATATTGGTACCTAAACTATGCATTTTCCCCATTTTGGTATGTAAACATTTTTTTGGTTACAATTGGTACCTAAACTACTTTTCTTTCCCATACCTCTGTGAGTTCAATCATTAGTTAAATTGTTTAAGACTATTGCTTAAATAATATGACCAATTAAAAATTTTCATATGGCATATCTTTATTTATTTATTATTTCTTTAGAATCGGCCTGATGGTCGAACTAATCAGGTCATTAGTTCTCGATTTGATCAATTTTTTTGGTTCGATCAAATAAATTATTAAAAATTCATAAAAATTAGAACATTAAAAAATTAAAAATAGAGAAAACTAGATCAATTTTTTAGCATGGTTCAACCGACCTATATCGATTTGTGGGTCAATCAATTTAACCCCTATTTCGAACCGGTATTCCAACTGGTTCTCGTTTTGATTGACCGTTCCGATATGGTTCTGAAAACACTAGTTTTAATCAATTAAATAACTTTTTCAATCTCGTCAGGTGGAGCAAGCAGCTGATGAAATTCAAAAACAAAGTTAAATGCCAACATTTCAACCTTAGAATGATGAATTTTGAGCATCGTTGGTATTGCCATACATTAAAAAAAAAAGGAAAATAGGAAAAAAAATAAAGAGAGAAATTATGTAAAAGAGAAAATAATATGGGTTAAGCTTTTTATAAAAATAGATTTAACAGTTTGACTAACGGAGATACCATCTTAGGAAGAAAGTAGTTTAGGTACCACTTGTGACAAAAAAAAATACCAAAATAGAAAAAATAGTATAATTAAGATGCCAATTTGTGAGTTAAGCCAATAATTAATTATATACTATGATTTAAGAGTTTGTTTGATTGGGTTAGTATCTATCATCAACCAAGTGTCATCTCAGTTGTGAAATTACCAAAAACTCATTATTTTTGAATTTTTATAAAATCTAGAAAAATACGTATTCATATTATGCCATTTGAACTCAAAACATCATAGTTTTTACTATTTCAATTTTACAATTTCAATCAAAACCAGGGGTGTTCATAATTTGGTTTTAACCAAATTAACCAACCGAATTGAATTATTTCGATTAATAGGTCGACTATCGAATCTAATTCAGTTGGGGATCGGTTAAGGGTTTTAAAAATTTAGATAATAGTTTATTCGGTTTGAAACCAAGTAATTAAACAAATTAACCGGTTAACGAAAATTATTAATAATAAATTATTATAGGCTCAATGTACAAAATATATCTAATATATTATGAAAGCCCAAAAATATAAAAATTAAAGAATAGGCTTAAAACTAATTGGATTTATACAAATTTTTATAATAGGCTTAAAATCATAATAGATTTACATATATATATATTTTTAAAAAAGCCCCAATTCTTTTTCCTTCTCATCATCAAACTTAAAACAAAGTCTAGGCGGGTGCCGTTTGACACCAAACCATCTTCTATTCTTCTTCGATTTTTTTTCTTTCTTTCATTTCATCAGTCAAGCCTCAAATTTCTTGTTTTTAATGTAGTGTTTGTTACGATGATTTTAAATTAGTGTTGTTATTTGTTATTTTTACTTTTTTTTTTGAATTTAAAACAAAGAAAAATAACATTGCAATGATATTTTTTTCATGTTTTAAACTTATTTGAACAACAGATTAAAAATATATATATAAAACTTTCGATTAATTCGATTAACTATCCGAATTAACTGAAATATTTAAGTTTGTTAAAAGATTTAAAAAAATTAATTTAATTAAAACTTTATTGTTTTGATTAATTTAATTAATAATAATTCAATTCAAATATTAACCGAATCCACTATCCGAACACCGAAACAACATTTGTTACCTAAATTTTTTCCCTCCTCTGTAACTAAATTGTTGGACGGAGTAAACTCTCCGAACCTATGAGGTTTTTCTTTTTCTTTTTTTACGTCATTATAAAAACGTCAGTTTTGAGGCTTTTATAATATTGAAACGCGTTGGAACTGGTTTTCCAACAAAGGTCAAAATCATAATATTTGATTGAACTAACACCAATATTTAATATTATTAATATATCATATATTATATTATATTATATTATATTATTAATTCATATATACTTATATATGTTTTCCTTTTTTCCCACAAATTCAAGACATTGACATTTTCAAAACTACTAAAAAAATCTATTTATAAAGAGATACCAATTAATTTTAGGACGAGTAAACTTTTCATGCAAATAAAAAAATCATCGTATAATAATATTTTCCATTATTGTATGATTTTAAATAAAAATATTAAAATATATAAATAATTATTTGATATACTATATAACCATTATTTAAATAGCAAAAACAATATATATTATCCATTTAAGTGGGATTTGGGCTTTTTTTTTTTAAAAACGTGTTATTCATGAAAATATTATATTATTAATAATATGATAAAGATTTCTTAAAAGTAAAAATAATTATAAAAAAAAAAGCTAATTATTTTAATTTTAATCCATCAAGCTACAAAATAGACCGTTGACAAAACGTTATCAAATCTTGACCGTAGATTAGAGGCGGCTATAATATCTGCCGTCAATCAAACGCGTCCTTCGTTTTCTCGCGCGTTTTCCTTCCTCTTTCCTCGCGGCTAAGACGAAACGAACCTCTTTTTGACTCGCAAACGTTTACTGAATAGTCAAAAAGTTCATGTCAAATTCAGAAAAGGTCCCTGCACCATATGTTCTTAGTTGATTTAGTCCTTATTGTATAATTTTATATATTTCCAATTCCCTAAACCAATTTTTTTTATTAGTTCCATCAAATAATTTGACATGAAAATTTATATATGCCAAAAAAAAATTCCACTTTAAAAAAATCTTTTAAAAATATATATATTTATCAAATTGTGTAAAAAATGTCAAGTTGTATATATATGCGATATCACCATATGTTTTTAAAATGTAAGGCATATCAAAGTACTAGTTTTTTTCTCATTTGATGTATAAGTTGATTTTATGTATTAATTGAATAAAATTTATTTTAAATTTAATACTAAAAAATTAAAAGAATTTATAGACGTGTAAAAAATGGTAAAAACATAAAAAAATATCTGTTAAAAATTTAAAAAAATTGAAATATTATTAAAAGATTTTAAATTTTATTTATTTAAAATTGTTAAACATATTAATTAAATAAGCTGTGCACATCAACTTTGGATCTTAAACATGGTAATATATATGATTTGACAGAATTTATTGAAAAACAACAAATTTCGTAAAATAAAAGACGATCAAATTATAGTACAAGGACTAAAGCATTAAAAATTACATATTACAATGTCTTATTTTAAAATTTGACCAAAAAATTACTTTATGTTATTTTTTTCCATTTTTTCTCTGTTTATAAAGCCTTTGGACTTCTCCGTATTTCCTCAAAGAGAAAGAAGCGAAAAAACGAGTCAATAAGCAAAGCAGTAAAAAGTAGCGAAATGGCTGACGTCGCTCCGGGAAACGCCGGCGGTCAATTTGGAGATTTTCCGACGATTCATACACATGGAGGTCAGTTTATTCAGTATAATATTTTTGGAAATTTGTTCGAGGTGACGTCTAAGTATCGGCCTCCGATCATGCCGATCGGTCGTGGAGCCTACGGCATCGTTTGGTAAGCTCTTTACTATATTTTTCTGCTTCTTGTTAATCTTTTTTTTTTTTATTGGATGTTTGATTTATACATATATTTGGATTTTGAAGCTCGGTGTTGAATTCGGAGACAAATGAGATGGTTGCGGTAAAGAAAATCGCCAACGCTTTTGATAATCACATGGATGCTAAGCGCACGCTTCGTGAGATTAAGCTCCTTCGACATTTGGATCACGAAAACGTAAGCTTTTTTTTTTTTTTTTCTATATTGTATTATTGTTAGCAGAAGATAACAAAGAGTAAAAGAGCACAAATGTTAAAAGGTTTTTGAGCCTAATAAATCATTACTGGTCAACGAAATGGAAACCTTAATTCAAAGATTTAAAAACGTTGGCCAAAAAGTTCAAGAATTCCTTTCCCTCACAGCAATTTCAATTTGAACTACTTATAGTTTTAGTCCCTCCACTATGTTGAAATTTGAGATTTAATCTCTTTAATTTAATTTGACATAATTTGATAATATTATTAGAAGGTCCAAATTGATAACATCTGCTGTTAAGAGTGTTAAGAGTATAATTGTTGTTTGATTGTAGTGTTAATAGTGCTAACAGATTCATGAAAATCTAACAGTGTTTTCAGTTTGGATTTATTAATAACATTATAAAAATTATAAGTTGAGTGTCAAATTTTGTCAACTTGAAGTAAAGTGATTAAATCTCAATTTTTTAGCACATAATTGGACCTTTTAATTTCTATTTTGTTTAATGTTAAATTGATTCTGAAGTAAAGATTTGTGCATGATGAACAGGTTATTGGAATCAAAGATGTGATTCCTCCGCCTTTAAGGAGGGAATTTACTGATGTTTACATTGCGACTGAGCTCATGGATACCGATCTTCACCAAATCATTCGCTCTAATCAGAGTTTATCTGAGGAGCATTGCCAGGTATATTTTTTCATAATGCTCAACTCTTAATTTTTATCTTTTTCCCCAATGTTTTCAATTAACATCGGAGAAAAATGTAAAGAATCTCAGCTAAGTTCTATTTGTTTTGGAAGATATAATGTTTGTGTATATATGTGCGTGCATGTTGATTTTATTTCATTTTATTGTGTGGTATGCAGTATTTCTTGTATCAAATTCTTCGAGGACTGAAGTACATACATTCTGCCAATGTCATTCATAGAGATTTGAAACCCAGCAACCTCTTGCTGAATGCTAATTGTGATCTTAAGATTTGCGACTTCGGTCTCGCTCGGCCTACTGCTGAGAATGAATTTATGACTGAATATGTTGTCACGAGGTGGTATCGGGCACCGGAGATATTGCTAAACTCTTCAGACTACACCGCTGCCATAGATGTCTGGTCTGTTGGTTGCATCTTCATGGAGCTCATGAATAGGAAGCCTCTGTTTCCAGGCAAAGATCATGTACATCAAATGCGTTTATTAACTGAGGTAAGTTGAGTAGGAGCTACCAATACCATTCTTAATAACATGGTCTAGGTTTACACTAATTGCAACAAGGGGAAAGATTGATCAATGAGGAATGAAATAATCTCCAACACAAGATACATGTTACAACTAATTCTCTGATTGGGATTTCATGCTGATAATACCTTTGATTAGCTCAGCATTCTACACTTCTAAAGTTTGGTTTTTATACTTAAAACAAAATACTTGTAGCTGAAGATGCCTCACTAACTTGTATAAAATTGCATTCTTTAATGTGGTATGGGATTCAAATTTGAGGATTAGTGATAGTGTTATGATTTTGTTATTTCTTTCTTTGGATAATGACTTAGCAATGCCTTGATTTATAGCTGCTCGGCACACCAACTGAATCCGATCTTGGATTTCTCCGGAACGAGGATGCAAGGAGATATATCAGGCAGCTCCCAGCACATCCGCGCCAATCACTAGCAGAAGTTTTCCCACATGTTCATCCATTGGCCATTGATCTCATTGACAGAATGTTGACATTTGATCCGACCAGAAGGATTACTGGTAAGTGCTACATTTACAATCAGGCTCTTATTAATGCATAAATGTAATTTATTAAATACAATTATTTGACCTTTTTTATAGAAGAAAATGATCTCTGTTTGATAATCATTATGAAACTGAATACCATCCTGTATGATGTGATCTTATAGCTGAGACGAATTACACAATTCTTATACTTGGTTTATATACAGTTGAGGAAGCATTGGCACATCCTTACCTCGAAAGATTACACGACATATCCGATGAACCGTTCTGCCCCGAACCATTTTCTTTCGACTTTGAGCAGCAACCATTGGGAGAAGAACAGATGAAGGACATGATTTACCAAGAGGCCTTGGCTCTAAATCCAACTTATGCTTAATAACAAAATATAGTTCTATCTTCTAAATCCGTCATTTCAAGTAATGATTTCTACAATACCTTGTGGTGGCTGATACAGGCCGGTGGATTGCGGATTGAGAGATACTTTTTGCCTCTGCAATAATCTTTGAAGCGTTGTCGCTGAGTCCGCACCCGTGACTGCCATTGACGTTAGGCTTTCACGAGGTCAGTCCACTTGATTAATTTATGTTTTTCTCCTGATGTGCGTTTATATGTTATTTGTTTGATATCTTGTGCATGTATGACATGCATTTTTATATGCTGTATTTGGTTAGTGACCTAGGCAAAAAGATCCTGTTGTAACAAACTAGCAATGAAAATTGACATTATTTGTATAATTTTTGTCCATCAAATGCTGTTTTTTTGAGTGTTTAACTTAAAGTTGATATGCTGTTGAATAACTTTGCCATGCAACATCAAGACTCCAAAGGACAATCCTGCCCTTTTCTTTATTTAGTATTGGATTTGATAGAAGTTTTTCACTACATGGAACCTTTGAAATTCGTATGGCTAGGTGAGTTGAAACCAAAAGTGTATGTATGACTGCAATTGAGCCTTATCTTACTCAAACTCGAGTGTGTCAATATATAAATACGAGTCTAAAATATGTTTTATATATATATTTTTTAAGTTTTTCTTTGCGTGTAAAGGATTTTTTTTTTTGTGATAATAATAAAAACAAAACTAATTACAAAATAGTATTCCGAAAAGAAAAAAACATTCTTATTCTTGTCCAAATCCATTAACGTGTGCGTCAACGGATGAGGAGTATCGAACACTTGCAAATTATCAGTTCCAAACAAGGCTTGTTTAGCTAGATAATCTGCAACTTGATTTTGGTCTCTTGGAAAATACTGCAAGCACCACCATTTTTCTTGAAATAAAATACTTTGGATGCGCCTAATTAATGCTAAATTCGCCTCAGTAGAGGTATTGTCAAGTAAAGCTTTGACAACTTTTAAACTATCAGATTGAATGATGACTTCATCGTGACCCCTTCGTTGAATTAACCTGAGACCCTCCAGAATGCCCCATAGTTCAGCATCAAATATAGAACATTTTCCAAGGTGACGATTGTACCCAAAGATCCAATCTCCATTAGCATTACGAACAACTCCACCAGCAGTTGCATTTCCAGATGCTATTTGCACTGCCCCATCCGTGTTAAGAAAAACCGAATCTTCAAAAGATTCCTCTTCGATAGTAGATTTAAAGCTACCCTTAACATCTGCTTTAAGAATTTAGAAGAGTTGATTCGCCCAACTTAAAGAAACTTGGATAATCTCTCTTGGGCTCCAAGATCTTCCTTGAAAAATGAAAATGTTACGGTTCTTCCATAAGCGCCAAATAAGAAGTCTAAAAAAACAAGCCCAACTGGATCCTTCCTCGCGCACCATGCTATTATCCTGCAAGTTAGCAAGAAACCAATCTTGTGAATTAGAAGAGAAAAAATTCGATAAACAATTACCTGGGAGGACTTGACTCCAGACTTCCTTAGCAACAGCGCAATCTTTCAAAATATGTAGAATATCCTCAGAATGGAAGCCACAAATGGGGCAAGAAGGATCAACTGCAAGACCCCGTTGGACCCGTTCCACATTACTAAGGAGCCTTCCTTGTAATGCAGTCCAAAAGAAAAACCGAATCCGTTAAGGATCTGGCAGCTTCCAAACACTCTTCTATTTCTCATCTTTCGGATTCCAATCACCTTCTTTTAACAACTTATAAGCCGATTTGACTGAAAAACCTCCAGTCGAAATGTGGCTCCAAAAAATTTTATCAAAACCAGCAGATGGATGCGGAGGCGGGATGCCCTTAATACACTGAATCATATCATCCGAGAGCCAAACTTGAAAAAGATCAAGGTTCCACGAGCCATCTTCAGTGAGCATCTCATTAAGGAGACAGTCCGAATCTTGATTAACATTATCCAGAATATGTCGAAACAAAGGCCCCATACTTGGAATCCAATTGTCCTTCCAGTAACGAATTTTATTTCCATCTCCAACGGACCAGAAAAGATTTTCACGAAGTAACGACCAAACTTTAGAAAGAGACCTCCAAAGAAAAGAAATTCTGTCCCGAGCTATACAATCCGGCAAGTCTTCCTTCAAATGATACTTCGACCGAAGCACACGAACCCATAATACATCCTTGTTGGAAACAATATTGAAACCCAGTTTCAAAAGAAAGGATATGTTTTGATCACGAAGTTTTCTCAGCCCTAGACCACCACACCATTTAGGTTGACAATTTGAGTCCCACCCCATAAGCGACATCTTCTTTTTGTTATCTGAAGAACCTCAAATAAACTTCTTCACCAGACTTTCAATCTCATCACTAGTTTTCCTAGGAATCATCATAGATTGCATAAAATAACTAGGGATGGTTAAAAGAACCGACTGAGCTAGAGTAACATGACCAGCAATAGAAAGTTTTTGGAATCCCTGTAACATCCTGGAAAGGGCCTATGCATTTTCGGTTTAATTGTACGAAGTGACATGTTTTATGTACTAGGAATAAATTTCGAACATTTCTGGAAACCCGGAAATGAATGGAAATGATTTGGAAATGAACATTTTTGGAAACCTGAAAATGTATAGAAATGTTAAGTTTAAAAATGGAAAGTGAACATTTTTTGGAAACTAGGAAATGTAAGGAAATGATTTGGAAATGATTCAAAAGAGGAAAGTGAACATTTCTGGAAACTTGGAAATGTAAGGAAATGTCAAGTTTACAGAGCCGAACAAAAATTTTTGGAAACTTAGAAATGACTTAGAAATGTCGAGTTTTAAAGTTTAAAAGAGGAAATTAAGGCAAGGTGGCCTTAAAAGAAAAAGTTTGTGAAATTTGACACACAAACAAGCTTGGAAAAGTGGCCTGGAGATGCCACTTAGGGCCTCTGGAAATGGCGCCACATGCAAGGTGTTGGGCCTGGGTTCGAGTCACTTGGGAAGCAAATAAAAGGAGTTTTATTTTTGCTTCCAGAAGCAGAGGAGTGGACGGCAAGGCTTCTAGAAAAAGGGAGTTTTATTCCCTTTAAATTTCGGCAATTAATGGGATAAATAAGGGATTTAAATTGGATTATTTTTTTTGAAGAGATAATAGATGGATAAATATGGATTTATTTATTTTATTTTGATAGATAAGGAAGAGATAAAAGAGGATTATTATTAGTATTATTTTTATTAAGAGATAAGAGATAATAAAGGATATTTCTTTAATTATTTTAAATTAAAGAGATAAAGTTATCAAAATAGAAGAGTGGTGGCCAAGTAAGGGACTCTAGCCTAGTAAATTCGGCTATAAAAGGAAAGGAGAGGCCATTCTGCATTATTTTCTGTTCTTTGAAAGCCTCTGCCGAATTCTCTTCACCAAATCCTCTTCTTCTTTTATTTTCGCCAAGCCGAAATACCTTGTGTTCTAGCCGAATCCTCCATCTTTATTCTTCCTTCTCTTTTCTTTCTAATCCCTCCAAAAGCCGAAAGTTGTGAGAGCATCATTTAGCCATAGCCGAATCTCTGAAGGTTGAAGTGAAGGTGCAATCGATTTCTTCAAATAAGGGTAAGATCCAAGTTTGGTTTCCATTCTTTTCTTTTAGATTAGCCGAGAGATAATCTAACCCCATACATATTTTGGTTGCCGAATATGGAAGGATCTTTCGGGATTTACTAAGTGTAGACTACAAGGAAGGAGAAGTTCTTTTCCCGAAGGTACACCATAAGCTGTGTGTTCCCTAGTTATTCGGTGAATTTCGGGATTTAAAATCCACAAGGTAAGTCATATTTAACATTCGGCTAAGGGTTATTTGTTATGAATAAATGTTAGAAATTGATCTAACATGAAGTTATAGGGATTTCGACAGACATATAAGGCAAGGAATACTTTCGGGATTTGGAAATTGCAAGGTAAGTTTTAGTGTAGTAATCCTACTAGGATTTGGATTTATGGCCGAATGGTTCTTTACTAAGTATTGAATGATTGATTAAATGTAGAGATCTAAGATCTAAGGCATTAGATCAAGCTTCTCTGGATTTGGATTGGAAACCCTAAGCAAATCAGGTGTGTAACCCACGCTATTTCATAATACGTTTTATGGCTGTGTTAAATAATATATGTGATATTAAGAATATGAAAGTGGCTAAGGTACCATGATATGGTATTAAGTACTCAGGTACGTTTCCTACTTCTACTAGGAATATGAAAAATGTTATTCGTAACATGAGAATATGATAAGAATGTGAACTTGGGCATGTAATTGCATAATATGTTATGGGCATATGGGTTTGTTTGAAAGGGGAAGTGAAAAGTGGTGACCTAAGACCACAGTAATCTGAAAGTGGTGACCTAAGACCACAGTAATTTGAACGTGGTGACCTAAGACCACGAATGCGGTGACCTAAGACCGCAATTTGGAGTGTAGCGGAAAGAGGGTCGACTTAGTAGTCCCCACGGTGTGACTGGCAGGTACGGGGGTGTGTAACGGATGGACAATTAGGTTTGGGTTTGGGAATGCATCATAACTTGTATTTTATGTTTTGAATGTGTAACTATTGTATGCCTGATTCTATTATGATTTAGTGTCGTGTACACATTGAGTCTGTTTGACTCACCCCGTTGTGGGACCATGTTTCAGGTGATGAACAGTGATGGACCGGGACGGCAGTACTTGTGGTGGCCATGCTCAACATGAAGTTTATATTTTTATGGACTCCTGAATTTATTTTAGTACTTTGAAATATTTTGGAAACTATTTGATGTAATAAGGCCATAAGGCCATGATGAACGATTTTTATTTCTACTTGTTGTTTTATTGTGTTACAAATTTTGATTAAGTTAAAGACTAAGTATTTTATTTGAAAATACTCGATATGTTTATTACTTAAAATAAAAAAAAAAGGTTTTCTAATATAAAAATCCAGTTTGTTTTCAACACAAGCCCAACCCAAACAATATTTTTTTTTAAATCACACAAGTTTTTCTCTAAGTAACAAAAGAATTTGAAACCGGTTTACTTGAGGAACATACCAAATCTGGTCAAAGCTCGTGGGCCAGGTTTGGGGTGTTTTAATTTGGTATCAGAGCCCAGTTTCAAACCCTCGGCCTGGGGTTTAAGGCCCAAAACATTTTCAAATCGAGCCCAAATGAGTTTTTTGAAGATAAAGCAGGGTTTTTCTGGCATGGCACCTAAGTCTCCGACCCGCAATCCACCAGGTAAGTACTTCTATCCATTTGTGTGATTTATTAAATGATCTGTAGAAGGGTAGAGATGGAATGGAACGTAGACTAGCATGATAAGTACTTGAACCCTAGGACTAGTTTACCCCAATATTTACATAAGACTTAATTGCTTAATTAAACAAACTTATGTCTAAGTTGCCGAGTTAGGGTGTGGCAACCATTGTGCGCATGTCTAGGATTGGTATTCGGTGGGAGCTTGGTATTTAAGCAGTCCGCGTGACTCACCTCCTCTCCACTCGAATCCTACCTGGTGCGTAGCTTTGGTTCACCCTAACCAAGAGGACTTAGTCATGGGCTAAACCCTTAATTAAAACCCGAAAGGGAGCCGTATTTTTTATGGAAACCCTAGTTTTAAAATGACTAAATTACCCTTTTGATTTGTACAAGCTATCCCATAAAATTTTTCTGAAATATTTCTTGATTTATGAAAATTACTAAAATACCCCTATTTGCAAAATTACTAAATTGCCCTTGGTTTATGAAATTTCCAAAATACCCACAGTTCTTATAAAAAATTTCATTACTTTATAACAAGTTCAAAAACCCTAATTTGCAAAATATCAAAAATACCTTGATTTTGAAAAATTACAAAATTGCCCCTAACTTACAAAATTACCAAAATGACCCTGAATTTCAAAAATTTTGCAACATCACCGTTTTGAAAAGTACAATTCTCAAAAAGAACTCTCAAAGTTTTGCAAAGTTTGGAAATACCCCGGAAATATTAAACTTTACAAATTTACCCTGGTTATTACCAAAATACCCCCGAGATCCAAAATTACCGAAATACCCCTGTAATTTCAAAATTTCCGAAATACCCCCGGGATTTCAAAAAATTACCAAAATACCCTTATTGACAAAACCACCAAGGAACCTTATTTTTTTAAAAAAATTACGAAAATACCCCTGTAGGGCAAATTACGAAAATACCCCTGGGTAGTGGAAAAACAACAACAATGAAAACTACAACATTTCTCTGAATGAACGAAAGTTCATAATTGATTGATGAATGTATGAATGTAAAGACTGTGCCTAGGAGGTGTGATAGTATTATTAAGATCAGAGTGCGCAGCATAAGCGTAGTGCGGTGAGTTAAGATGTACGATAAACCGTTAGTAAGTAATTTCGAGGACGAAATTATTTTTAAGGAGGGTAGAACTGTAACATCCTGGAAAGGGCCTATGCATTTTCGGTTTAATTGTACGAAGTGACATGTTTTATGTACTAGGAATAAATTTCGAACATTTCTGGAAACCCGGAAATGAATGGAAATGATTTGGAAATGAACATTTTTGGAAACCTGAAAATGTATAGAAATGTTAAGTTTAAAAATGGAAAGTGAACATTTTTGGAAACTAGGAAATGTAAGGAAATGATTTGGAAATGATTCAAAAGAGGAAAGTGAACATTTCTGAAAACTTGGAAATGTAAGGAAATGTCAAGTTTACAGAGCCGAACGAAAATTTTTGGAAACTTAGAAATGACTTAGAAATGTCGAGTTTTAAAGTTTAAAAGAGGAAATTAAGGCAAGGTGGCCTTAAAAGAAAAAGTTTGTGAAATTTGACACACAAACAGGCTTGGAAAAGTGGCCTGGAGATGCCACTTAGGGCCTCTGGAAATGGCGCCACATGCAAGGTGTTGGGCCTGGGTTCGAGTCACTTGGGAAGCAAATAAAAGGAGTTTTATTTTTGCTTCCAGAAGCAGAGGAGTGGACGGCAAGGCTTCTAGAAAAAGGGAGTTTTATTCCCTTTAAATTTCGGCAATTAATGGGATAAATAAGGGATTTAAATTGGATTATTTTTTTTGAAGAGATAATAGATGGATAAATATGGATTTATTTATTTTATTTTGATAGATAAGGAAGAGATAAAAGAGGATTATTATTAGTATTATTTTTATTAAGAGATAAGAGATAATAAAGGATATTTCTTTAATTATTTTAAATTAAAGAGATAAAGTTATCAAAATAGAAGAGTGGTGGCCAAGTAAGGGACTCTAGCCTAGTAAATTCGGCTATAAAAGGAAAGGAGAGGCCATTCTGCATTATTTTCTGTTCTTTGAAAGCCTCTGCCGAATTCTCTTCACCAAATCCTCTTCTTCTTTTATTTTCGCCAAGCCGAAATACCTTGTGTTCTAGCCGAATCCTCCATCTTTATTCTTCCTTCTCTTTTCTTTCTAATCCCTCCAAAAGCCGAAAGTTGTAAGAGCATCATTTAGCCATAGCTGAATCTCTGAAGGTTGAAGTGAAGGTGCTATCGATTTCTTCAAATAAGGGTAAGATCCAAGTTTGGTTTCCATTCTTTTCTTTTAGATTAGCCGAGAGATAATCTAACCCCATACATATTTTGGTTGCCGAATATGGAAGGATCTTTCGGGATTTACTAAGTGTAGACTACAAGGAAGGAGAAGTTCTTTTCCCGAAGGTACACCATAAGCTGTGTGTTTCCTAGTTATTCGGTGAATTTCGGGATTTAAAATCCACAAGGTAAGTCATATTTAACATTCGGCTAAGGGTTATTTGTTATGAATAAATGTTAGAAATTGATCTAACATGAAGTTATAGGGATTTCGATAGACATATAAGGCAAGGAATACTTTCGGGATTTGGAAATTGCAAGGTAAGTTTTAGTGTACTAATCCTACTAGGATTTGGATTTATGGCCGAATGGTTCTTTACTAAGTATTGAATGATTGATTAAATGTAGAGATCTAAGATCTAAGGCATTAGATCAAGCTTCTCTGGATTTGGATTGGAAACCCTAAGCAAATCAGGTGTGTAACCCACGCTATTTCATAATACGTTTTATGGCTGTGTTAAATAATATATGTGATATTAAGAATATGAAAGTGGCTAAGGTACCATGATATGGTACTAAGTACTCAGGTACGTTTCCTACTTCTACTAGGAATATGAAAAATGTTATTCGTAACATGAGAATATGATAAGAATGTGAACTTGGGCATGTAATTGCATAATATGTTATGGGCATATGGGTTTGTTTGAAAGGGGAAGTGAAAAGTGGTGACCTAAGACCACGAATGCGGTGACCTAAGACCGCAATTTGGAGTGTAGCAGAAGGAGGGTCGACTTAGTAGTCCCCACGGTGTGACTGGCAGGTACGGGGGTGTGTAGCGGATGGACAATTAGGTTTGGGTTTGGGAATGCATCATAATTTGTATTTTATGTTTTGAATGTGTAACTATTGTATGCCTGATTTTATTATGATTTAGTGTCGTGTACACATTGAGTCTGTTTGACTCACCCCGTTGTGGGACCATGTTTCAGGTGATGAACAGTGATGGACTGGGACGGCAGTACTTGTGGTGGCCATGCTCAACATGAAGTTTATATTTTTATGGACTCCTGAATTTATTTTAGTACTTTGAAATATTTTGGAAACTATTTGATGTAATAAGGCCATAAGGCCATGATGAACGATTTTTATTTCTACTTGTTGTTTTATTGTGTTACAAATTTTGATTAAGTTAAAGACTAAGTATTTTATTTGAAAATATACTCGATATGTTTATTACTTAAAATAAAAAAAAAGGGTTTTCTAATATAAAAATCCAGTTTGTTTTCAACACAAGCCCAACCCAAACAATATATTTTTTTAAATCACACAAGTTTTTCTCTAAGTAACAAAAGAATTTGAAACCGGTTTACTTGAGGAACATACCAAATCTGGTCAAAGCTCGTGGGCCGGGTTTGGGGTGTTTCAATCCCAGTTGTGAAGCTTCCCCCAAACTATTTCAACCACAAAATTCAGAGTGTTGTTTGTCACCCTCTGATGAAAAATAGGTACCCCAAAATAACGCCTTAGATCGCTAACTTTCTGAAAACCAAATAAGGAACTGATTGTATTAGCTAAATAATCATCCACCCCTTTAGAGAAAAAGGTGTTAGTCTTCCTTGCATTAATAAGGTGACCAGAGAAGCCACAGAACTGATCCAAGATATCTTTAATGATCCTACCGTGCACCAAATCCGCTTTGCTGAAAATAACAAGATTATCTGCAAAGAACAAATGAGAGATAGACGGCCCATTTTGAGAAAGTTGAATTGGGCTCCATTTACTCGCTGAAATAGCTGAGTGAATCGAATGACCAAGCCATTCCATGCAGAGTACAAAAAGATAGGGAGAGAGCGGACACCCCTGTCTAATACCTCTAGCCGGTCTAAATTTAGACAAAAGTACACCATTCCACATAACCTGCATAGTAGAATTTGAAATAGAGGACATAACTTTAATGAGATACAAAGGAATACCTGCTGCATGGAGAGAAGCATAGATAAAGTCCCATTTCACTCTAACATAGGCTTTCTCCAGGTCGATTTTAATCGTCATCCACTTCCTATTTTTCTGACACCTCATGGAATGAATTACCTCTTGAGCGATGATAATGTTGTCGGTTATGTTCCTACCTGTAATAAAATCGATATGTTCCTGCGCAATAATTTTTGGGAAAACATGCTTAGTAATTATCTTTATTACGAACTTATAAAGGACAGAACAAAGGCTTATTGGACGAAACTGTCCAAAGCCTTTTGGATTTGCCACCTTAGGAATGAGTACGATCAGGGTGTTATTTAAATCAGGTTCAATAGCACCCTCATTGAACACCTTTCTAACCAATCACAAACTGCCTCCCCAATTTTACTGCACTGTTTTTGGAAAAAGAGGGCATGAAACCCATCACTTCCCGGAGCTTTGAGAGGAGCCATATCAAAGAGGGCATCCTTAATCTCTTCATTAGTAACCGACTTCCCCAAAAAATTAACATCATCACCCTCCAGCTTAGGAAAATTACTAGGAGGAAAAACATCAATCGTACTAGGGCGTTCCCCATAAAGCTTTTGGAAAAAAGTGTTCGCCTCAGCCTCAATAGTCTCTGGATCAAAAATCCACTCCCCATCGTTGTTACGAATAGCAGTTATGCGGTTACTTTTCCTTCTTAGCATAACTCGAGAATGAAAGAATTTTGTGTTGCGATCTCCCAAGTGCAACCAATCACACCTTGTTTTTTTTGCTTTTAAAGGAGTTCTTCATGATGTAAAACATTCTCAAGCTCCTGTCTAAGACTTAAATCCACCTGCGCAAGGCGATTCGAACCAGAGAAATTCGTTCTACTCTGAACATTAGCAATTTTATGGACAAGGTGTCTCTTTTTGGTAGTGATATGCCCGTAAACCTGTTTATTCCACTCTTTTAAATTAAGAGTAAGCTTGATAGAGAATCAACCATGTTTTTAGTAAAAACCCAATTGTTACTCATAAAATCATCAAAAGCTGGGTGCTCAGTCCAACCTGCCAAGAACCGAAAGGGTCTTCCTTTAGGCATAATAATCTCCGGGTTTTGGTTCAGAAGAAGAGGACGGTGGTAGGATTTGATCTTAGGTAAGTGAGTGACCAACCTATTAGGGAAATTACAAAACCAAGCTTCATTACCCAACGCACGATCCAACCTTTCAAAAAGTGTACCCCTATGACAAGTAAAAGGAGATCCGCTAAAACCCAAGTCGTGCAACTCGACTTTTTCCACAAAATCACCAAATTGGGGACATCTCCTTCCATTAGTAAGACCATCAAACTTTTCAGAAGAAGATAAAATAGCATTGAAGTCACCAATCACAATCCATGGACTATGATTAGGCAAAATTGAAGACCTCAAGGCATTTCAAAGATCTTTACGTTTCTTTCCGATTAGGACTAACATAAACAAAAGAGATAAAAAACGGATGCGGAGATGATATTTTCCATATTTTAGTCAGAATAAACTGAGGATGACTACGAACCACCTAGACACGGATGGAGTCTTTCCAACTAAGCCAGATACCTCCAGAATAACCAATTACCTCAACTCGATGAGAGTATTGGAAACCTAACTTTGCAATAATGTTATCGACTTTGGCACCACTGACTCTTGTCTCATGCAAACAAACTATATCGGATTTGTGTTTCATATTATATTATCGAAAAATTCGAGGAAATTTAAAACTGGCACAACCCTGAAAATTCCAATAAAAAATAATAAAATTCATAATAAAAAACACAAAGGCTAAGAAACATACCATTACTGCTGAAGGACTAAATTCACGTCAATGGTTAGGCCTGTGGCTACCGAATCATCAATACCATTAGGACTAGGATTCCGAGTAGAAAGCATATTCGCCGTCACCTCCATGGACTCTAATAAAGGAACTCGTACACTACCAGAAGATTTAAAACGACTCCCACGTTCCCTTAGAACAATTGAATTGTTATGGCTACCACGATTTTTTTTAGTGTCACCTTTTTTATTTATAATACCGGGTTTTTCCACTCTCGACCCAAAGACTAAATCCAAACCCGGCTTCTCCACTGATCGATTTCCAGAATTAACCTGTTGATCAGAAATATTAGAAATATTATTAACCTTAAAAGACACCACCTAATGTTTACCAAGATCAAGCACGCCATCAAAAAATTGGATTTCAACTCCTTCAGACGCTTCAAAAGCTGGGTTAAAATGTGCCTTAACCCTTTCTAGATTACCCAAAATATTACTCTCCGAGTCACCAAAATTTAAAGAAATGTGATTTTCGCCTTCCATGCCCATTCCAATATTTTTAGAAATCTCCTGCACATTACCTGCATGTTCGCCAGAAAAAGAAGAGCATTAGAAATAAAAATTGGGTCCGCATTACTTTTACCATTACCAACCACAGCTATAGGCATTTTGCCCATATATTTGTCCAAGCCAGATTTAGAGTTTTGGCCCAACTCAATATCTCTCAAGCTATCCATATCCATATTCTTAGCAGGCCCTAAAAGACCTCATTGGCCCGATTCTTCCCCATGGCCTGCTACTAAAAAAGACCTAGAATTTTTTTTTGCCTCCAAATTAACCCTAGCCTTAAAAACCTCATTACCAGCAGCCCTCTCTCCCTCAATTTCTCCTACGAAATAGCTCCATTAGCCACCCCCAAATCTCTCCTCATATCTTCCTCCTGATTAAGGGCTGAAAATCTAGAACCAAAAGAAGCCTCTCCGGATTTTTCCGCATTGATAGCCTGATGAGCGTGTTGTCTACGCCGCGCCTTGCGTTCCACCAGCATCCACTGCCCGAACTCGGGCCTCCTGTCACCTCGGAACTGCCACCAGCGCCTCCTTGTGCCTCAACCACCATGTTTGCTGGTTGCCCCTGATTTTGAACCACCACGGCCGTCGGACAAAGCTCCTTAAAATGACCATATTTTCCACATGCGGAACACACCGTCGGGAGAGCTTCATACTCAACTTGTTGAACGGTGCCATCTACCATCACCTGCGAAATCAACGGTTTATCGAGATTAATAAAAACAGCCAAACGAGCGAACCTACCTTTGGTTCTATTATCTATTTGAAAATCTAGTTTTACAACTTTTCCAATGAGTCCTCCAATTGCTTCTATAATTTTCCGATTGTACAGGTACCTCGGAAGCTCCGGCAAACGGATTCAAGCTAACACCACACTGGGATAAGGTTGCAGAGGGTTAAAATCCTTAGTCCACGGTTGGACGGTAAGTATTGCCCGTAGATAATCCAAGGTTATTGGGATTGTAATAGGCCTATTTTGCCAGGCCCACACAACCAGTAAAAATAATAATAATAATAACAAAGTCCAAAAAAAAAAGAGTCCAAGTTACAACCCAAATACAACAGGCCCAAATTAAATTTTTTTTTTTAGAAAGTTAGGGTTTCTGAAAACCCTAGGGCCGCTGCCTCCACGTGCCTGGCCAGCGCGTTCAACGCCCGAGGCCTGACCACCCCTGGCTCGCCTGCACCTTGCACCAAAATGGTATTCCTTTTCTCCGTTGGCTCGCCCCATGACCTGCAAAATAGACAAAAACAGCAACCAAGAACCAAAAGCAACAGCTAGGGGTGAGCAAAACTCGATTCGACTCGAAAAAATCGAAAAAAAATTCGAATTTTGAGTTAAACGAATCGAGTTATTCGAGTCAACTCGATTTTTTTTCGAATTTCGAGTTCGAATCGAGTTGAGTTTTCGAATTCGAATAACTCGAATAATTCGAATAATTCGAATATCAAACTATAATATTTTACATTTTACCCCAAACTCCCAAACCTTTTTACTTTTCCCTCAAAACTTTTACTCCTTCCCACTTTCCCCCCAAAACTTTTACTCCCCTCCCATCCCAACCCCCCAATCTACCCAAAATCCATTTCCCACCAAAATTTTACTCTCCCATTTACTTTTTCTCAAAATTTTACTCCCAAAAACCCTCAAAACTTTTTATTTTCCCCCAAAATTTTTACTCCCTCCTACTTTTCCCCTAAAACTTTCACTCCCTTCCCATCACACCTCCCATCTACCCCAAACCCATCCCCCCTCCAATTTTTTTTTAATATTTTCCCTTTAGAATTTTACTCCCCCTATTTATTTTCCCTCAAACTTTTATTCTTCAAAACTTTTTATTTTCCCCCTAAACTTTTACTTCTCACCCTTTACTCTCAAATAAAAAATCAAAATTATCCAAAAAAAATTCACTAAACATAAATAGTAATAATTTTATTTATATCTACTATTTATATTATTAAATTAAATTTCACATTTTATATTATTTATATTATTGAATTGTTTAGTCATATTGAATATTTATATTAAAATTGAATTATTAATTATGCCATAAAATATTCGTGTTAAAATTTTATATTGGTATCAATTTCACATTTTATCTTTAAAATAACTTTTATTAAAAAATCACATTTTTACGTTTAATATATTTTTTAATTCCAAAATACATAGTGACAAGAATATGAAGATAATTGAAAGAACTAAACAAGCAAAGAAGCTAACCCGTATATAAAAGATTAATAAATAAATTATTTGGTGTGAAAGTTAATAAAAAAAATTGGTTAAGGTGGACAAATTTTATTACGATAGGTAACAATGGTTACAAGGACCCAAAATTATTTTTTAAAATTTAACTCGAACAAATATATTCGATTCGATTCGATTCGAATTCCATCTCACTCGACTCAATTCGAGAAAATTTCAAATCAAATTAGGATGATAAAATATGATTCGTCAACTCGATTAACTCGAAATTTTTTCATTCGATTTAACTCGAAATCAGTGTAAAGAGGATTTTTTAGAAATAAAAAAAAAAGAAAATACAAAAAAAAGGAGTTTGATCCGATTGTAAAAAGGTCATCTTTTTTCTTTTTCTTTGTTTTTCTTCTTATATATATATATATATATATATATATATATATCAGCAAAATATAAAAAAAAAAAAGAAAACAAAAAAATCTTACCTTTCGGACTTCCCGCCGCCGTGCGCGGTGGTCGCCGACGACGGAGGCGCGGTGGAGCCACGGCGGCCCCTTTGGCCTAAATCTGGACTTTGTCCAGAGAGAATAAAGAAACCCCCCTTTTTCTTTAAAAATCAAACTGCAAAAATGAATTTTTTTAAAAAAAAATATGCCTTTTATAAACAAGCAAAACGACGCCGTTTTAGGCCTTCAGTCTGTGCGCCAAAACGACGCCGTATGGCCCTGACCCGCGCGCGACCCAACCCGCTCCAAGGGATCCGCGCATTTGTGATTAAAGGGTTATTTACCCTTTCAACCCCTCTGCCTTTTTGGACTGCTCTATTTTAGTCCTTTTACTTTTTTTTTAATTTGGCCACGCATTTTTTATTTTGCCTCAATTTGATCCTTGGGTATGTTTAAAACACGAACGCGAAACGATGCGTTTAGTGATTTGGGGATAATTTCATGTTTAATCCCTATTCATTTTGCGCGCATTCCATTTAAGTCCATATCCCCTTCTTTTATTTGTATTTATTATGGTTTCAACCCCTTTATTTTATTCTGATTTCAACTTAGTCCTTCTTTGTTTATTTTTGTAATTATAGTGTTATCATTATTAATTTTAATATTATTATTGTTATAATTATTAATGTTACTCTTATTTTTATTATACTATTATTACTATTATTACTAGCACTATTATCATTACTATTATTATTACTAGTAGTATTATTTTCATTTTTATTATCACTTTTGTTATTATTATTATCACTATTATTTATTTATTTTAATTATTGTTATTCGTTTATTATTATAATTATTAATATTATTATTTTTAACTGTTTTACCTAATATTCATTCATTTATATATTTGTTCACTATTAAATGTTAAATTATTTTTTAGTTTTCATTTATTTATTTACTCATTATTTTCTATATAATTAGTTTGTCTTATTTTTATTTTTTATTATTTATCTTATTTTTATTTTCACTCTTACTATTCCTTTTATTCTTGGTTTGTTTTATTTTCACTTTTACCCTTATTATTTTTATTTCGATGTGCTTTATTTTAAATTTTTACGCTTATTATTGTCATTTCATTATTTATTTATTTATGCATTTATTTTGTTGCACATACTTTCAAATTTTGATTATTCATTATTGATATTTATATTCATTATTGTCATCATCATTATTTTGTTACATATATTAGCACTGAAGTTCACTTTACATATTGCCATAAAATCATATCCCATTTTATCTGATCCATTAAAATTTTTGTTTTAAAATAAGCGAATACTCTGCGTTCTAAGATTCGAAAGAAATCGTGCCCTAACTTACTGGGTTTCGATTTTTCTCATCGAGTCTAAAGAACCTATTATTTTCTTTTTAAAATCAAAGCATAAAAGTTAAATAAGAACTTATTCTCGAGAATTCAAAATTGTCGTGTCCTAACTCACTGGATGCGACGTTTTGTTATCTCGGGATAAGGATTTTTAAAAAACAAAGGTAATATTCTGTATTTGGAATTTCGAGAAATCGTGCCCTAACTTACTGGGTTTCGATTTTTCATTTGACCCAAATAACCGAATATCCTCCTCAAGCTTAAATACGAGTTTTAAAAGTAGAAAGACAAGCTCAGTTTCGAGAACTAGAAATGTAGTACCCTAACTTACTGGGCGTCACATTTTACTTCTTCGAAATAAGAGGGTCTTAGCATCCATTTTAATTTATTCAAGCTTTCTTTTAAATAAAGAGGATCGTATTTTAAAATCTTTTCAAACTTTTGACATAAAGACATCAAATAATCAATTAGGTACCAATTTTGTGTGTCACGAGGGTGCTAATCCTTCCTCGTGTGTAATCGACTCCTGAACCCATTTTTCTAAATTTCATAGACCAAATTGTTCTAATAAATCAAATCTATAATTAAAATGACCGAATTACAAGGTGACCCGATCACACCTCATCAAAAACGATTGGTGGCGACTCTCGTTTTTCGTTTTCATTTTCAAAACCATAGTCGACCTGTTTTACAAAAAAAATGGTTTCGACAGCTTGGCGACTCCACTGGGGACATGAGAGAGTCGGGCTGTAAAATTGATTGTTTTCTGTCTTGTTGTTGAAGATTGAAAATTTGATTTGAAAATTTACGACCTTATTATTGCATTTTTTCGTATTGTTATTTCATAATTACTGTGGTTTGAGTCTCACATCATATTGCATAGGGACCACTTTGGTCTTACCCTTTTAAGTGGGAGTAAGAAGCTACTCCTTCGTGAGGTTTTCACCTCCGTGCAAGATAGTGGATCGCTTTCGGGATACATCCGTACCTTTAACTGAACTCGGTCCATATGAGTCTATAATGGGTGAAGATTGAGGAATTTGCTGGTTCAAGTACCCTTTTTTAGAACCGAACCTCATATAGCAAGCCTTAAGAGCCCACCTTAGGTAGAGCCACGCCAAACCCTAGTGGTTACCCGAGTAGGTGCTTTATTTCTTGCTTGCTTTAAGCTGAGTGTGAAAGAGTAACTTGTTTTGTTTTATTTTGATTGAATGGCATTTTCATCACACTTAGTTCACTTTCGCGCATCATATTGAATAATCATCCGATTTTTACCCTCTTAAGTGGGAGTAAGAAACTACACCTTCGTGAGGTTTTCACCTCCGCATGGGCTTGTGGATTGCTTCCGGGATACATCCGTACCAATGTGCTTCGTGAGATTTTCATCTCCGCATGGCCATAGGGAAATGTATTCCTCTGAACCAAACTCGGTCCGTATGAGCCTATAATGGGTAAGGATCGAGGAATCTGTCGGTTCAGGTACCCTTAACTTAGAACCGAACCATATATAGTGAGCCCTAAGAGCCTACCCTAGGTAGAATTGTACCAAACCTGTAACATCCTGGAAAGGGCCTATGCATTTTCGGTTTAATTGTACGAAATGACAAGTTTCAAGTACTACGAATAAATTTTTGATACTTTTGGAAATCTAGAAATGCATGAAAATGGAAATGAAAATGGAGATGGAAATGAAAATGGAAATGGAAATGGACATTTTTGGAAACTTAGACATTTTTGGAAACTTAGACATTTTTGGAAACCTAAACATTTTTGGAAATGATCCAAAAATGGAAACTTGAACATTTTGGGAAACTTGGATATATGAGAGAAATAAAGGAGTTTTATTCACATAAATATGTGAATAATAAGAGATAAATAAAGGAGTTTTATTCACATAAATATGTGAATAATAAGAGATAAATAAAGGAGTTTTATTCACATAAATATGTGAATAATAAGAGATAAATAAAGGAGTTTTATTCACATAAATATGTGAATAATAAGAGAGAAATAAAGGAGTTTTATTCACATAAATATGTGAATAATAAGAGATAAATAAAGGAGTTTTATTCACATAAATATGTGAATAATAAGAGATAAATAAAGGAGTTTTATTCACATAAATATGTGAATAATAAGAGAGAAATAAAGGAGTTTTATTCACATAAATATGTGAATAATAAGAGATAAATAAAGGATTATTTTTTTAATGAGATAATTGAGGAGATAATTGATGGATTAAAGGCTTTTATCTTTTAAATAAAAGAGATAATATTATCAAAAAGAGGAGTGGTGGCCAAGTAAAGGACTCCTAGGCTGATAACTTTGGCTATAAAAGGAGGACAGGAGGGCTACTCATCAACATTTGCTCCCTCTTCCTCTCTGCCGAATTTTCCTAGCTCTCTCCCCCTCTCTGCCGTATTTTTCTTTAAGAAAAATCCATCTTTTCTTCTTCTATTTTCTTCTCTGTTTCTACTGTCAAAGCCGAATCTTTGTTGATTCTAAGTAAAGGAGCAATCAACTACAACATCAAAAGGGTTTCTTCAACTGTCGAATACAAGGATCAAGGATCTAAGGTAAGATAAATTTATTTGATTAAAGGTTATGATGTATATGTTAGATTAGATCTAACATGAAGATTTCGACAGACATATAGGGCAAGGAATCCTCTTCAGATTTGGAATTTGTATAGTAAGTGATATTCGGCCAAGGCTTAATTTTGGTATTTGGAATTATTTTTCATTATTTCAAAAGCCGAAAACTCACATGGTTACATGAATTAGTGTTAGCCGATTCCAAGGAAAAGGGATACTAGCAATTTTGGGATTTGATTTACAATCATCCAAATCGGCAAACAAGGTGAGTATTAGTAACACAAATCCTACTAGGTTTTGGTTTTCTTTAAGCCAAATAGATTATTAATATGCTATGGCCGAATATAGGAGTTAAAGATCTAGATCGGAAGATCGCTCCTCGGGATTTCAAGGAATCCAATAAGCGAATCAGGTGTGTACCCTTACTAACCTTCAATAAATTACGTGGTAATTATTAAATATATGAATATGTATCAGTATGTGAATGTGGTTAAGTACCACAAATGTGGTAAGGAGTACCCAGGTATGTTTCCTACTTTTGATAGGATTATGAATGTGATATACTTTGAACATGTGATTAGTAACATGAATGAAAATTAAGTATGTGGAATATGTTATAAAATAATTGGGGCATTTGGGATATATGTGAAGGAAGAAAGTGAAGGTGTTGACTTCGGTCTCACCAACGAAGGTGTTGACTTCGGTCTCACCAACGAAGGTGTTGGTTTCGGCCTCACCAACGAAATATGGTGGCTACGGCCCCATTGCGTGAATATGGTAACTTCGGTTACATTATTTGAATATAGTGTCTAATGACACAACGTAAGTGGGCGATGAGCACGTCGACTGCAGCGACTGCCTTCGATGGTGTGTAGCGGATGGAGGGTTGACTTAGTAGCCCCCACGGTGTAATTGGCAGGTACGGGTGGTGTGTAGCGGATGGACAAATAGGCTTGGGTTGGGTTGCATCATTATTTGATTTGAATATGCTTTGATATGAATATGTATGCCTGGAATGTTGATTGTTAGTTTGTGTACACATTGAGTCTGTTGACTCACCCCGTTGGGGAATTATTTTTCAGGTGATGAGCAGTAATGGACCGGGTCGGCAGGAGCTAAAGGTGGCCATGCAACACTTGAAGAATTTATTAGAATTTGGACTCTATTTAAATTTAGTACTTTAAATTTTATTTTTGGGTTTGAATGATGTAATAAGGCCATAAGGCCCAAGTTGGATTTCTTTATTTCTTTTTACTTTTAATTATTATGTTTACGAATTTTTATTAAGTAAAGATCAAGCAAATACATTTTTAAAATAAAACCTAATGTTTTGTCACTTTAAATAAATGGATTTCAATGTTAAATAAATTGGTTTTCAGCACAAGCCCAACCCAAACCAATCTTTTTTTTCAAAATCACACAAGTTTTTCTCCAAGTAACAAAAGAATTTTGAACCAGTTTACTTGAGGAACATACCAGATCCGGTTCAGGCTCGTGGGCCGGGTTTGGGGTGTTTCAGTTGGTATCAGAGCCCAGTTTTAAAACTCTCGGCTGTGGGCTCAGGCCCAAAACGTTTTCAATTCGAGCCCAAATGAATTTCTTTGAAATAAGCAGGTTTTATGGCATGGCACCTAAGTCTCCGACCCGCAGTCCACCAAGTAAGTACCTTTAACCATCTGTGTGATTATGTGAATTATGAATTGTAAAAGGGTAGAAAAGGCATGGAACGTAGAATAGTGTGATAGGAACTTGAACCCTAGGATTAGACTACTCAAACACTTGAAACTCATAAGACTTAATGAACTTAACAAACCTATGACTAAGTTATTAAGCTAGGGTGTGGCAACCCCTGTACGCATGTCTAGGATTGGATCCGGAAGAGCCTGGTATTTAAGCAGTCCTAGTGACTCACCTCCTCTTCGCAGGTATCCTACCTGGTGCGTAGCTTCGGTTCGCCCTAACTCAGAAGGCTCAGTGGTGTGGCAACCTCTGTGCGCATGTCTAGAAAGGTCGGTGAGAGCTTGGTATTTAAGCAGTCCGCGTGACTCACCTCCTCTTCATACGAATCCTACCTGGTGCGTAGCTTTGGTTCACCCTGACCAAGAGGGCTCGGCCATAGGCTAAACATAATGACTAAAACCCGAAAGGGAACTAGCCATGTTTTTCCTAAAAAAAAAAGAAGAACAAAACAACAAACCCCAGTTTTAAAATTCTCAAAACTTTCTTTTGAATTTGAGAAAACCATCTTTATAAAATTTTCTGAAAAATTTCTGATTTGTGAAAATTTCAAAAAATGCCCCTAGTGGCAAAATTACCAAAATGCCCTCGATTTACAAAATGTGAACCTACCCACCAGTTTTGCCAAAATTTCATTATTTTATAAATGTCCAAAAACCCTAATTTGCAAAATATCAAAATACCTTGATTTTGGAAAATTACGAAATTGCCCCTAACCTGCAAATTACCAAAATGACCCTGATTTTCAAAATTTTTGCAACATCATTGATTTGGAAAACAAATTCTCAAAAAGAACCCCCCAAGTTTTGCAAATTTTGAAATACCCTTGATTTATTCAGATTTACAAATTCACCATGGTTTATTACCAAAATACCCCCGAGCTCCAAAATTACCGAAATACCCCCGGATTTCAAAATTTTCCAAAATACCCCGAGAATTTAAAAATTCCAAAATACTTTTTGACAAGATCATCAATGAACTTTTTCTTCTGAAAAATTACGAAAATACCCCTGTAGGACAAAATTACGAAAATACCCCTGGGTAGTGGAAAAACAACAACAATGAAAACTACAATGTTTCTCTGAATGAACGGAAGTTCATAATTGTTTGATGGATGAATGTGTGAATGAAAAGACTGTGTGTATGTATGAATACGAAAGAACCACTTCTAAAAACTCTGTTCATAAAACTTCTTCGCGGGTAATAAGTGAAACAATGATTAATGCATAAAACTTTGTAATCTGATTAAATCGCAACGTTAGAAATGAGTTCTAGGGGACGTGAACTTAGAAATTGTGCCTAGAAAGTATGATGGTTCTATTAAGATCAGAGTGCGCAGCGTAAGCATAGTGCGGTGAGAAGGATTTACGACTGTTAATAAGTAATTTCGAGGACGAAATTATTTTTAAGGAGGGTAGAACTGTAACATCCTGGAAAGGGCCTATGCATTTTCGGTTTAATTGTACAAAATGACAAGTTTCAAGTACTACGAATAAATTTTTGATACTTTTGGAAATCTAGAAATGCATGAAAATGGAAATGAAAATGGAGATGGAAATGAAAATGGAAATGGAAATGGACATTTTTGGAAACTTAGACATTTTTGGAAACTTAGACATTTTTGGAAACCTAAACATTTTTGGAAATGATCCAAAAATGGAAACTTGAACATTTTGGGAAACTTGGATATATGAGAGAAATAAAGGAGTTTTATTCACATAAATATGTGAATAATAAGAGATAAATAAAGGAGTTTTATTCACATAAATATGTGAATAATAAGAGATAAATAAAGGAGTTTTATTCACATAAATATGTGAATAATAAGAGATAAATAAAGGAGTTTTATTCACATAAATATGTGAATAATAAGAGAGAAATAAAGGAGTTTTATTCACATAAATATGTGAATAATAAGAGATAAATAAAGGATTATTTTTTTAATGAGATAATTGAGGAGATAATTGATGGATTAAAGGCTTTATCTTTTAAATAAAAGAGATAATATTATCAAAAAGAGGAGTGGTGGCCAAGTAAAGGACTCCTAGGCTGATAACTTTGGCTATAAAAGGAGGACAGGAGGGCTACTCATCAACATTTGCTCCCTCTTCCTCTCTGCCGAATTTTCCTAGCTCTCTCCCCCTCTCTGCCGTATTTTTCTTTAAGAAAAATCCATCTTTTCTTCTTCTATTTTCTTCTCTGTTTCTACTGTCAAAGCCGAATCTTTGTTGATTTTAAGTAAAGGAGCAATCAACTACAACATCAAAAGGGTTTCTTCAACTGTCGAATACAAGGATCAAGGATCTAAGGTAAGATAAATTTATTTGATTAAAGGTTATGATGTATATGTTAGATTAGATCTAACATGAAGATTTCGACAGACATATAGGGCAAGGAATCCTCTTCAGATTTGGAATTTGTATAGTAAGTGATATTCGGCCAAGGCTTAATTTTGGTATTTGGAATTATTTTTCATTATTTCAAAAGCCGAAAACTCACATGGTTACATGAATTAGTGTTAGCCGATTCCAAGGAAAAGGGATACTAGCAATTTTGGGATTTGATTTACAATCATCCAAATCGGCAAACAAGGTGAGTATTAGTAACACAAATCCTACTAGGTTTTGGTTTTCTTTAAGCCAAATAGATTATTAATATGCTATGGCCGAATATAGGAGTTAAAGATCTAGATCGGAAGATCGCTCCTCGGGATTTCAAGGAATCCAATAAGCGAATCAGGTGTGTACCCTTACTAACCTTCAATAAATTACGTGGTAATTATTAAATATATGAATATGTATCAGTATGTGAATGTGGTTAAGTACCACAAATGTGGTAAGGAGTACCCAGGTATGTTTCCTACTTTTGATAGGATTATGAATGTGATATACTTTGAACATGTGATTAGTAACATGAATGAAAATTAAGTATGTGGAATATGTTATAAAATAATTGGGGCATTTGGGATATATGTGAAGGAAGAAAGTGAAGGTGTTGACTTCGGTCTCACCAACGAAGGTGTTGACTTCGGTCTCACCAACGAAGGTGTTGGTTTCGGCCTCACCAACGAAATATGGTGGCTACGGCCCCATTGCGTGAATATGGTAACTTCGGTTACATTATTTGAATATAGTGTCTAATGACACAACGTAAGTGGGCGATGAGCACGTCGACTGCAGCGACTGCCTTCGATGGTGTGTAGCGGATGGAGGGTTGACTTAGTAGCCCCCACGGTGTAATTGGCAGGTACGGGTGGTGTGTAGCGGATGGACAAATAGGCTTGGGTTGGGTTGCATCATTATTTGATTTGAATATGCTTTGATATGAATATGTATGCCTGGAATGTTGATTGTTAGTTTGTGTACACATTGAGTCTGTTGACTCACCCCGTTGGGGAATTATTTTTCAGGTGATGAGCAGTAATGGACCGGGTCGGCAGGAGCTAAAGGTGGCCATGCAACACTTGAAGAATTTATTAGAATTTGGACTCTATTTAAATTTAGTACTTTAAATTTTATTTTTGGGTTTGAATGATGTAATAAGGCCATAAGGCCCAAGTTGGATTTCTTTATTTCTTTTTACTTTTAATTATTATGTTTACGAATTTTTATTAAGTAAAGATCAAGCAAATACATTTTTAAAATAAAACCTAAATGTTTTGTCACTTTAAATAAATGGATTTCAATGTTAGATAAATTGGTTTTCAGCACAAGCCCAACCCAAACCAATCTTTTTTTTCAAAATCACACAAGTTTTTCTCCAAGTAACAAAAGAATTTTGAACCAGTTTACTTGAGGAACATACCAGATCCGGTTCAGGCTCGTGGGCCGGGTTTGGGGTGTTTCAGTTGGTATCAGAGCCCAGTTTTAAAACTCTCGGCTGTGGGCTCAGGCCCAAAACGTTTTCAATTCGAGCCCAAATGAATTTCTTTGAAATAAGCAGGTTTTATGGCATGGCACCTAAGTCTCCGACCCGCAGTCCACCAAGTAAGTACCTTTAACCATCTGTGTGATTATGTGAATTATGAATTGTAAAAGGGTAGAAAAGGCATGGAACGTAGAATAGTGTGATAGGAACTTGAACCCTAGGATTAGACTACTCAAACACTTGAAACTCATAAGACTTAATGAACTTAACAAACCTATGACTAAGTTATTAAGCTAGGGTGTGGCAACCCCTGTACGCATGTCTAGGATTGGATCCGGAAGAGCCTGGTATTTAAGCAGTCCTAGTGACTCACCTCCTCTTCGCAGGTATCCTACCTGGTGCGTAGCTTCGGTTCGCCCTAACTCAGAAGGCTCAGTGGTGTGGCAACCTCTGTGCGCATGTCTAGAAAGGTCGGTGAGAGCTTGGTATTTAAGCAGTCCGCGTGACTCACCTCCTCTTCATACGAATCCTACCTGGTGCGTAGCTTTGGTTCACCCTGACCAAGAGGGCTCGGCCATAGGCTAAACATAATGACTAAAACCCGAAAGGGAACTAGCCATGTTTTTCCTAAAAAAAAAAAGAAGAACAAAACAACAAACCCCAGTTTTAAAATTCTCAAAACTTTCTTTTGAATTTGAGAAAACCATCTTTATAAAATTTTCTGAAAAATTTCTGATTTGTGAAAATTTCAAAAAATGCCCCTAGTGGCAAAATTACCAAAATGCCCTCGATTTACAAAATGTGAACCTACCCACCAGTTTTGCCAAAATTTCATTATTTTATAAATGTCCAAAAACCCTAATTTGCAAAATATCAAAATACCTTGATTTTGGAAAATTACGAAATTGCCCCTAACCTGCAAATTACCAAAATGACCCTGATTTTCAAAATTTTTGCAACATCATTGATTTGGAAAACAAATTCTCAAAAAGAACCCCCCAAGTTTTGCAAATTTTGAAATACCCTTGATTTATTCAGATTTACAAATTCACCATGGTTTATTACCAAAATACCCCCGAGCTCCAAAATTACCGAAATACCCCCGGATTTCAAAATTTTCCAAAATACCCCGAGAATTTAAAAATTCCAAAATACTTTTTGACAAGATCATCAATGAACTTTTTCTTCTGAAAAATTACGAAAATACCCCTGTAGGACAAAATTACGAAAATACCCCTGGGTAGTGGAAAAACAACAACAATGAAAACTACAATGTTTCTCTGAATGAACGGAAGTTCATAATTGTTTGATGGATGAATGTGTGAATGAAAAGACTGTGTGTATGTATGAATACGAAAGAACCACTTCTAAAAACTCTGTTCATAAAACTTCTTCGCGGGTAATAAGTGAAACAATGATTAATGCATAAAACTTTGTAATCTGATTAAATCGCAACGTTAGAAATGAGTTCTAGGGGACGTGAACTTAGAAATTGTGCCTAGAAAGTATGATGGTTCTATTAAGATCAGAGTGCGCAGCGTAAGCATAGTGCGGTGAGAAGGATTTACGACTGTTAATAAGTAATTTCGAGGACGAAATTATTTTTAAGGAGGGTAGAACTGTAACATCCTGGAAAGGGCCTATGCATTTTCGGTTTAATTGTACAAAATGACAAGTTTCAAGTACTACGAATAAATTTTTGATACTTTTGGAAATCTAGAAATGCATGAAAATGGAAATGAAAATGGAGATGGAAATGAAAATGGAAATGGAAATGGACATTTTTGGAAACTTAGACATTTTTGGAAACTTAGACATTTTTGGAAACCTAAACATTTTTGGAAATGATCCAAAAATGGAAACTTGAACATTTTGGGAAACTTGGATATATGAGAGAAATAAAGGAGTTTTATTCACATAAATATGTGAATAATAAGAGATAAATAAAGGAGTTTTATTCACATAAATATGTGAATAATAAGAGATAAATAAAGGAGTTTTATTCACATAAATATGTGAATAATAAGAGATAAATAAAGGAGTTTTATTCACATAAATATGTGAATAATAAGAGATAAATAAAGGAGTTTTATTCACATAAATATGTGAATAATAAGAGAGAAATAAAGGAGTTTTATTCACATAAATATGTGAATAATAAGAGATAAATAAAGGATTATTTTTTAATGAGATAATTGAGGAGATAATTGATGGATTAAAGGCTTTTATCTTTTAAATAAAAGAGATAATATTATCAAAAAGAGGAGTGGTGGCCAAGTAAAGGACTCCTAGGCTGATAACTTTGGCTATAAAAGGAGGACAGGAGGGCTACTCATCAACATTTGCTCCCTCTTCCTCTCTGCCGAATTTTCCTAGCTCTCTCCCCCTCTCTGCCGTATTTTTCTTTAAGAAAAATCCATCTTTTCTTCTTCTATTTTCTTCTCTGTTTCTACTGTCAAAGCCGAATCTTTGTTGATTTTAAGTAAAGGAGCAATCAACTACAACATCAAAAGGGTTTCTTCAACTGTCGAATACAAGGATCAAGGATCTAAGGTAAGATAAATTTATTTGATTAAAGGTTATGATGTATATGTTAGATTAGATCTAACATGAAGATTTCGACAGACATATAGGGCAAGGAATCCTCTTCAGATTTGGAATTTGTATAGTAAGTGATATTCGGCCAAGGCTTAATTTTGGTATTTGGAATTATTTTTCATTATTTCAAAAGCCGAAAACTCACATGGTTACATGAATTAGTGTTAGCCGATTCCAAGGAAAAGGGATACTAGCAATTTTGGGATTTGATTTACAATCATCCAAATCGGCAAACAAGGTGAGTATTAGTAACACAAATCCTACTAGGTTTTGGTTTTCTTTAAGCCAAATAGATTATTAATATGCTATGGCCGAATATAGGAGTTAAAGATCTAGATCGGAAGATCGCTCCTCGGGATTTCAAGGAATCCAATAAGCGAATCAGGTGTGTACCCTTACTAACCTTCAATAAATTACGTGGTAATTATTAAATATATGAATATGTATCAGTATGTGAATGTGGTTAAGTACCACAAATGTGGTAAGGAGTACCCAGGTATGTTTCCTACTTTTGATAGGATTATGAATGTGATATACTTTGAACATGTGATTAGTAACATGAATGAAAATTAAGTATGTGGAATATGTTATAAAATAATTGGGGCATTTGGGATATATGTGAAGGAAGAAAGTGAAGGTGTTGACTTCGGTCTCACCAACGAAGGTGTTGACTTCGGTCTCACCAACGAAGGTGTTGGTTTCGGCCTCACCAACGAAATATGGTGGCTACGGCCCCATTGCGTGAATATGGTAACTTCGGTTACATTATTTGAATATAGTGTCTAATGACACAACGTAAGTGGGCGATGAGCACGTCGACTGCAGCGACTGCCTTCGATGGTGTGTAGCGGATGGAGGGTTGACTTAGTAGCCCCCACGGTGTAATTGGCAGGTACGGGTGGTGTGTAGCGGATGGACAAATAGGCTTGGGTTGGGTTGCATCATTATTTGATTTGAATATGCTTTGATATGAATATGTATGCCTGGAATGTTGATTGTTAGTTTGTGTACACATTGAGTCTGTTGACTCACCCCGTTGGGGAATTATTTTTCAGGTGATGAGCAGTAATGGACCGGGTCGGCAGGAGCTAAAGGTGGCCATGCAACACTTGAAGAATTTATTAGAATTTGGACTCTATTTAAATTTAGTACTTTAAATTTTATTTTTGGGTTTGAATGATGTAATAAGGCCATAAGGCCCAAGTTGGATTTCTTTATTTCTTTTTACTTTTAATTATTATGTTTACGAATTTTTATTAAGTAAAGATCAAGCAAATACATTTTTAAAATAAAACCTAAATGTTTTGTCACTTTAAATAAATGGATTTCAATGTTAGATAAATTGGTTTTCAGCACAAGCCCAACCCAAACCAATCTTTTTTTTCAAAATCACACAAGTTTTTCTCCAAGTAACAAAAGAATTTTGAACCAGTTTACTTGAGGAACATACCAGATCCGGTTCAGGCTCGTGGGCCGGGTTTGGGGTGTTTCAGTTGGTATCAGAGCCCAGTTTTAAAACTCTCGGCTGTGGGCTCAGGCCCAAAACGTTTTCAATTCGAGCCCAAATGAATTTCTTTGAAATAAGCAGGTTTTATGGCATGGCACCTAAGTCTCCGACCCGCAGTCCACCAAGTAAGTACCTTTAACCATCTGTGTGATTATGTGAATTATGAATTGTAAAAGGGTAGAAAAGGCATGGAACGTAGAATAGTGTGATAGGAACTTGAACCCTAGGATTAGACTACTCAAACACTTGAAACTCATAAGACTTAATGAACTTAACAAACCTATGACTAAGTTATTAAGCTAGGGTGTGGCAACCCCTGTACGCATGTCTAGGATTGGATCCGGAAGAGCCTGGTATTTAAGCAGTCCTAGTGACTCACCTCCTCTTCGCAGGTATCCTACCTGGTGCGTAGCTTCGGTTCGCCCTAACTCAGAAGGCTCAGTGGTGTGGCAACCTCTGTGCGCATGTCTAGAAAGGTCGGTGAGAGCTTGGTATTTAAGCAGTCCGCGTGACTCACCTCCTCTTCATACGAATCCTACCTGGTGCGTAGCTTTGGTTCACCCTGACCAAGAGGGCTCGGCCATAGGCTAAACATAATGACTAAAACCCGAAAGGGAACTAGCCATGTTTTTCCTAAAAAAAAAAAGAAGAACAAAACAACAAACCCCAGTTTTAAAATTCTCAAAACTTTCTTTTGAATTTGAGAAAACCATCTTTATAAAATTTTCTGAAAAATTTCTGATTTGTGAAAATTTCAAAAAATGCCCCTAGTGGCAAAATTACCAAAATGCCCTCGATTTACAAAATGTGAACCTACCCACCAGTTTTGCCAAAATTTCATTATTTTATAAATGTCCAAAAACCCTAATTTGCAAAATATCAAAATACCTTGATTTTGGAAAATTACGAAATTGCCCCTAACCTGCAAATTACCAAAATGACCCTGATTTTCAAAATTTTTGCAACATCATTGATTTGGAAAACAAATTCTCAAAAAGAACCCCCCAAGTTTTGCAAATTTTGAAATACCCTTGATTTATTCAGATTTACAAATTCACCATGGTTTATTACCAAAATACCCCCGAGCTCCAAAATTACCGAAATACCCCCGGATTTCAAAATTTTCCAAAATACCCCGAGAATTTAAAAATTCCAAAATACTTTTTGACAAGATCATCAATGAACTTTTTCTTCTGAAAAATTACGAAAATACCCCTGTAGGACAAAATTACGAAAATACCCCTGGGTAGTGGAAAAACAACAACAATGAAAACTACAATGTTTCTCTGAATGAACGGAAGTTCATAATTGTTTGATGGATGAATGTGTGAATGAAAAGACTGTGTGTATGTATGAATACGAAAGAACCACTTCTAAAAACTCTGTTCATAAAACTTCTTCGCGGGTAATAAGTGAAACAATGATTAATGCATAAAACTTTGTAATCTGATTAAATCGCAACGTTAGAAATGAGTTCTAGGGGACGTGAACTTAGAAATTGTGCCTAGAAAGTATGATGGTTCTATTAAGATCAGAGTGCGCAGCGTAAGCATAGTGCGGTGAGAAGGATTTACGACTGTTAATAAGTAATTTCGAGGACGAAATTATTTTTAAGGAGGGTAGAACTGTAACATCCTGGAAAGGGCCTATGCATTTTCGGTTTAATTGTACAAAATGACAAGTTTCAAGTACTACGAATAAATTTTTGATACTTTTGGAAATCTAGAAATGCATGAAAATGGAAATGAAAATGGAGATGGAAATGAAAATGGAAATGGAAATGGACATTTTTGGAAACTTAGACATTTTTGGAAACTTAGACATTTTTGGAAACCTAAACATTTTTGGAAATGATCCAAAAATGGAAACTTGAACATTTTGGGAAACTTGGATATATGAGAGAAATAAAGGAGTTTTATTCACATAAATATGTGAATAATAAGAGATAAATAAAGGAGTTTTATTCACATAAATATGTGAATAATAAGAGATAAATAAAGGAGTTTTATTCACATAAATATGTGAATAATAAGAGATAAATAAAGGAGTTTTATTCACATAAATATGTGAATAATAAGAGATAAATAAAGGAGTTTTATTCACATAAATATGTGAATAATAAGAGAGAAATAAAGGAGTTTTATTCACATAAATATGTGAATAATAAGAGATAAATAAAGGATTATTTTTTTAATGAGATAATTGAGGAGATAATTGATGGATTAAAGGCTTTTATCTTTTAAATAAAAGAGATAATATTATCAAAAAGAGGAGTGGTGGCCAAGTAAAGGACTCCTAGGCTGATAACTTTGGCTATAAAAGGAGGACAGGAGGGCTACTCATCAACATTTGCTCCCTCTTCCTCTCTGCCGAATTTTCCTAGCTCTCTCCCCCTCTCTGCCGTATTTTTCTTTAAGAAAAATCCATCTTTTCTTCTTCTATTTTCTTCTCTGTTTCTACTGTCAAAGCCGAATCTTTGTTGATTTTAAGTAAAGGAGCAATCAACTACAACATCAAAAGGGTTTCTTCAACTGTCGAATACAGGATCAAGGATCTAAGGTAAGATAAATTTATTTGATTAAAGGTTATGATGTATATGTTAGATTAGATCTAACATGAAGATTTCGACAGACATATAGGGCAAGGAATCCTCTTCAGATTTGGAATTTGTATAGTAAGTGATATTCGGCCAAGGCTTAATTTTGGTATTTGGAATTATTTTTCATTATTTCAAAAGCCGAAAACTCACATGGTTACATGAATTAGTGTTAGCCGATTCCAAGGAAAAGGGATACTAGCAATTTTGGGATTTGATTTACAATCATCCAAATCGGCAAACAAGGTGAGTATTAGTAACACAAATCCTACTAGGTTTTGGTTTTCTTTAAGCCAAATAGATTATTAATATGCTATGGCCGAATATAGGAGTTAAAGATCTATATCGGAAGATCGCTCCTCGGGATTTCAAGGAATCCAATAAGCGAATCAGGTGTGTACCCTTACTAACCTTCAATAAATTACGTGGTAATTATTAAATATATGAATATGTATCAGTATGTGAATGTGGTTAAGTACCACAAATGTGGTAAGGAGTACCCAGGTATGTTTCCTACTTTTGATAGGATTATGAATGTGATATACTTTGAACATGTGATTAGTAACATGAATGAAAATTAAGTATGTGGAATATGTTATAAAATAATTGGGGCATTTGGGATATATGTGAAGGAAGAAAGTGAAGGTGTTGACTTCGGTCTCACCAACGAAGGTGTTGACTTCGGTCTCACCAACGAAGGTGTTGGTTTCGGCCTCACCAACGAAATATGGTGGCTACGGCCCTATTGCGTGAATATGGTAACTTCGGTTACATTATTTGAATATAGTGTCTAATGACACAACGTAAGTGGGCGATGAGCACGTCGACTGCAGCGACTGCCTTCGATGGTGTGTAGCGGATGGAGGGTTGACTTAGTAGCCCCCACGGTGTAATTGGCAGGTACGGGTGGTGTGTAGCGGATGGACAAATAGGCTTGGGTTGGGTTGCATCATTATTTGATTTGAATATGCTTTGATATGAATATGTATGCCTGGAATGTTGATTGTTAGTTTGTGTACACATTGAGTCTGTTGACTCACCCCATTGGGGAATTATTTTTCAGGTGATGAGCAGTAATGGACCGGGTCGGCAGGAGCTAAAGGTGGCCATGCAACACTTGAAGAATTTATTAGAATTTGGACTCTATTTAAATTTAGTACTTTAAATTTTATTTTTGGGTTTGAATGATGTAATAAGGCCATAAGGCCCAAGTTGGATTTCTTTATTTCTTTTTACTTTTAATTATTATGTTTACGAATTTTTATTAAGTAAAGATCAAGCAAATACATTTTTAAAATAAAACCTAAATGTTTTGTCACTTTAAATAAATGGATTTCAATGTTAGATAAATTGGTTTTCAGCACAAGCCCAACCCAAACCAATCTTTTTTTTCAAAATCACACAAGTTTTTCTCCAAGTAACAAAAGAATTTTGAACCGGTTTACTTGAGGAACATACCAGATCCGGTTCAGGCTCGTGGGCCGGGTTTGGGGTGTTTCAAAACCCTAGTGGTCATCCAGATAGGTGTTCTATTTTGTTGATTATTTCTTCTGTACCGACGTATTTTGTTTTGTTTTGTTTATGATTGCCTTGCATTTTCATCATAGAAAGGAGGTGTTGATTCATATTCGATTGCTTAATAGAAGAGCTTGTCATAAGAAAACGGATTTCTCGATAAAGTGGATTATAATACAGTCGTCTGAATATGGTCCAAGTAAACACAACGAGAAAAGGCTGATAGTTCGTGGAAGAATACAAAATTTTTCCCGAGGATTCAAGCCGGCAAAGATTATTTAAGAGTCGTCATGTCTCGAATTTATTAAATGAGCTAACAAGCATCGCGAGGATAAGTGAGCAGTGGGTCGCAGTCCAGATTAATAAAAAAGGAGCTAGTAACGGCATCCATTAGAAAATTCACATGATTTGGTCTTAGTACACCCAGATATGAAGAAAAGGGTCAATGTTTTCGCTTTGAGCATTTACAGGCTGGATGTTTTCCCTAAAGCACTGGGGCACGTGGACAAGGCGATTTCAGACTTGTTCAATAGACTTGACAAGAGGGTCATGCCCGTCCCTGTAATTTTGGCCGAAACATTCTGATCTTTGAATGTATGCCGAAGAGCAGGTAAAGGAATGTTCATTTTGATGTGCGCAACTCTTGTTGGCGTGGTTCTATAGTCGCTTTTGGAGGATAAAGAGGGTTTCCTATTGAGTATTATTTGAGAACTACTCTTCATTGAAAGAATTAGTTGCTCAAATACAAGAGGTGGCCAATCATCAGCAAACCATAGCAGTTCAATCTGACACGCTGAGTTTAAAGTGAATCAAAATCATATTAGGGTTAGGAGTTAACCTGGCTTCTTAGGGAGGTTAAGGCTTGAAATATGAAGGCAATACAGCATATGTAATTCGTTTTATATAAATGAATTTATTTTCTAGAAAAGTTCTTCTAATGGAATTGAATTTAGAATCAACGCCTCTCTTTCTTTTTGCATTCATTCCATGCATTTGTATTGCATTTCATGCATTTGCATTACATCACATCATATGCATTGTAGAAAGACTCTAATTAATTAAAAATTATTTCAGTAACCTGGAAACTGACAAAAGTCTATTGAACTGAGCATAGTTACGGTACTCACGCAAGAACAAAAGCCATGGACCGAATGTTGGAAAGAATAGAGCAAATGCAAATACAAATGGAGGAGCAATTGACCAAAATTCAACAAGAAATGCGGGAACAAATGCTAGAATTCCAAAGGAATATGATGGGCCAGTTAACTCAGTTACTAGCCGGAGGACTTGAAAAAAGGAGTGGCCTAGTGGTCAACAATGGGGATGATGATGAAGACATCATTTATTCCTCAGGTTTTTCCCAAATAAGTGTCCCGACCCAACCAGAAATGCATTCACATGGGGTACCCATCATTATCGGACCCCAATGTCAGACCGATACCTCGGCCCTATTGAACTTCCCGATGGGCTCAGGTTTTAACCCGGAGGATGATCGAGCCAAACCGGTTATTCTGGCAGAAACAAAGAAAAAGAGAGAGTGGACTTTAAAGGCCCCGAAGAAGAAGGAAAAGGAAGCAAATTGTATGAATAGGTATAGCAAGGGCCATTTAGAGCCGATTACAGTAAGCCAGCCAAGGACGGTAATTACCAGCCATCAGGTCTCCCCAAGGCAAGAACCCAATACAAGACCGAACTCAAAAAAACCCCAGTTCGCACCCATCCCAATCACGTATAGGGAGTTGTACCAAATTTTGTTTGACGCACATATTGTATCCCCTTTTTATATAGAACCAATATGGCCCTCATACCCTAAATGGTACGACGTAAATGCCCAATGCGAATACCCTTGGGGAATCACAAGGCATTTGATCGAGAACTGCTTCGCTTTTAAAAAGATAATCGAAAGACTCTTCAGATTGGGTATCGTAAAATTCGATGATCCATCTGGTACAGAAAATCCGTTACCCAACCATTCTGTTAAAGGGGGAAACATTGTGAGTTCCATGATAGATAGAGGCATGAGATCCAAGAACGTATCGAGCTCAGGGCTTTAGTGCAAGGCCTGATAGATAATAAATTGAAGAGATCAAAGACCCGGTGGGAATGTTGGGGAATCTAAACACTAACGACATATTCTAAGAGGGAACCGGGAATAGACTTTTCCAAGCTTCTGCCTTTATATACGTAGGAGTGTTTTGAACAATGGGGCTGTGGAAGAGATCTCTGTATCTTTAGAGCTAATTCGGAGTAATGTCTAAAACACGCTTATTACTTTAAGCCTAGGAGCAATAAGAACCTTTTTGTGAAATAGGCTTACGTTCAAAATCTATAAATTCAATGAAAATGCATTTTTGTGTCTCACTTTGAGCAAATATTCTTTTATTCCTTCATTTCATTCATATTCATACCACACAAATAATTATTCTTAGATTCATTTGTTCTTTGAATATTGCTTCATACCTACAACAGGTCCCTAGATATCGATGACATGAGCGACGCTGCTACTGACTTAGAATCTACTTTTGAGTAAGATATGTGTCTAGAGTGATCTCAGGACTTTGAAGACAACCGGGATCATTTCCTAATTTGTTAAGGATGGTAGAATAAGATGAGAAACAGATCCCACCTTACAAAGAATAAGTAGAATCTACGACTTTCTCTATGTGGGGCATGGATCGCATTGGGCCAATCATGTCAAAAGCTTCTGACGGGTATCGATCCGCCTCTGGATCGTCGATTACTTCACCAAGTGAGCGGAAGCTACTTCATATGCCGATGTCACAAAGTCGACAGTCAGCAAATTCTATGTCCATATGAAATCCCAAAAGGGGATCATATCCGACGATGCATTAAATTTGAATAACAACGCGACATCAGAAGTTTGCAGTCTGTTCAAGATTAAACACCGTATTGACCCAACCCGAACAGTAAAAAAAATCGTGGGAAAGATGACCGAGACTTGTAAATATTGGCATAAAAAGTCACCATTTACCCTCTATGCTCATCGAATGTTGGCCAAGACCTTCGCCGGGGCAGCACCTTTCTCATTATGAAATGGAAGTGGTTTGCCCATTGAAATCAAGATTCCTCCTCTCCAAATTTCGATTGAATCAAGAATTGGATAAAGCAAAATGGATCTAGTGAACTTAATTGAAGAAAAGAGGTTGAAAGTTACCCGTCATGGTCAAACGTGCCCAAAACAAATGATGCGAGTTTACGACAGAAAGGTTCGCCCTAGAGAATTCCACGAGGGAGACCTAATTTTGAAAAGGATCCTTCCCATACACAAGGACTTCTGAGAAAAGTGGATGTCAAACTGGGAAGGACCTTATGTGATAAGGAAGACCTTCTCTAGAAAAGCGTTGATTTTGACCGAGATGGATAACAAGAACTTGCCTGATCTTATGAGTTCAAATCAAGAAATATTTCAGTAAAAAAAGGAAAAAAGAAAAAAGAAGAAGAATAAGAGAAAAGAAAAAGAAAATAGAAGAAAAAAGAAAAGGAAAAGGAGAGGCCAAGGTGAAAACCCGCAAATGGCTCCTTGAGACCAAAGGGGTTTTGAATTGAAAACCCGTAAAAGGGCAATTCAAATTTTAATCAAAATGGGGCATGCGGTAGCCTCGCTTTCTCCAATTTAACAAGAATGAGAGACGTTACGCCTTGAGACAAAATGGGTTTTAAATTTAAAACCCAGGAAAAGAAGCAATTCAAATTTTGATCAAATGTGGGGCATGCAGTAGTCTTGTCATGCCTGAATTAACAAGAGAGAGAGATGTTACATCTTGGGACATCAACAAAGTACTCTAAATCCCCTAAACACATATTGAGCTAAAAAGGAGCCCTCAAGAAGTTCATGCAGAGAAGCTCATGTTGTGATATCTGGGGCACCTACTTTCTTCTCACTTATTTTGTATTTCAACAATGATTGCTTCATTTGATTAATCCATTATTTTTAGATTTTGTTCTTGATAAATTTCAGTCTGTCCATCATTATGAGCTTTTTCAAGCATTTTGCATTGAAATAACGATTAATGGACTAACATACTTTCCTAAAAGGAGTTTTGCATATTACTCTGGGAGTTTCTAAATAATACAAGGACCTGAAACAGGACTATTATTTAGAACTCACCAAACCTAAGGGTTAGAAACATTTGAGAAAGAATAGTCCAAACTGTAACTATTTTTTCAGATTTTTCTGTCAAAGATATTAGCTGAACAAGAAGACGTGGTAATACATCAGTAATAGAACTTGGACGAACATCGAGCAATGATAACCCTTAAGCATTTAAAAAAGGATCATTCCCATTTCTGCATTCATCATTCATAACACATCTAGTTAGGAGCATTTGATTCATTTCGATCATAGCATCCTAATCATTTGGCATAAGCATAGGTACATGAAATTGAGTCTACAGGACATGTCCCCCAGAGGACGGTGTAGCAATATCAGTGAAATTTCAGATCTTATCTCCCTAAGCAGTAGTAGAGCAGATCGAAGATGGTGAATCTTATCTTCCTGAGGTAGCAGGGGAGCGGATTTTAGCCACCAGCCTTATCTTCCTAAGGTAGCAAGGGAGCAGGCTGAAGATTATAGTCTTATCTTCCTGATGTAGCAAAGGAACAAACTAAAAATTGTAGATCTTGTCACCCTAAGCAGTAGCGGAACAAGATCGAACGGAAATCTTGTCTCCCTAAGCAATAGTGGAACAGATTTAAGCCATCAGTCCTATCTCCCTGACCAGCAGTGGAATAGGTCGAAGATTGTAGATCTTGTCACCCTAAGCAGTAGTGGACCAAGATCGAACGGCAAATCTTGTCTCCCTAAGCAGTAGTGGAACAGATTTAAGCCACCAATCATATCTCCCTGACCAGAAGTGGAATAGGTCGAAGATTGTAGATCTTGTCACCCTAAGCAGTAGTGGACCATGATCGAACGAAAAATCTTATCTCCATGAAGCAGTGGAGTAGATTTAAGCCATCAGCCTCTTCTCTCTAAAGCGGCAGTGGAGTAGACTGAAGATTATAGATCTTGTCTCCCTAAACAGCAGTGGAGCAGATCGAAAACGACGAATCTTATCTCTATGAAGCAGCGGAGTAGATTTAAGCCACCAACCTTGTCTCATTGAAGATACAACGGAGCATGTTGAAATTACCAGTTTTCATTTCCTTAAAGTTTCAGTAGAGAAGATCGAAGCTACAAATCTCTTCTCCCTTTGAGGTTCCAACGGAGTAAGTCAAAGCTACAAATCCCTTCTCCCTGAAATCCTCATTTCCTTGAAGTTTCAGTAGAGAAAATCAAAGCTACAAATCTCTTCTCTCTGAATTCTTATATCCTTGAAAGTTTCAGTAGAGAAGATCGAAGCTACAAATCTCTTCTCCCTGAATTCTTATCCCTTTGAGGTTCCAACGGAGTAGGTCGAAGCTACAAATCCCTTCTCCCTGAAATCTTCATTTCCTTGAAGTTTCAGTAAAGAAGATCGAAGCTACAAATCTCTTCTCTCTAAGTTCTTATATCCTTGAAAGTTTTAGTAGAGAAGATCGAAGCTGCAAATCTCTTCTCTCTGAATTCTTATATCCTTGAAGTTCCAATAGAGAAGATCGAAGCTACAAATCTCTTCTCCTTTAATTCTTGTCTCGTTGAAACTTCAGTGGAGTAGGTCGAAGCTACAAATCCTTTCCCCCTGAGATTACATTGGAGCCACAATTCTTACTTCTTGGAAGTTCTAGCGGAATAGATCGAAGCTACAAATCTCTTCTCCCTGAAATTACATTGGAGCGAATAAAGCCACAAACCTTATCTCCCTGAAGTTGCAGTAGAGCAGGTTCACGTTAAAGTCTCATTTCCCTGAAGTTGCAGTGGAACAGATTGAAGCTACAAATTACAGCAGATCTTATCTTCCTGAAGTTACAGAGAAGCAGATTGAAGCCACCAACCTTATTTTCCTGAAGTTGTAGAGAAGCGGGTTGAAATTACCAATTCTTGTCTCTTTGAAGTTCTAGTGGAGTAAATCAAAGCTACAAATCTCTTTCCCTGAAATTACATTCGAGCGGATCGAAGCATTAATTCCTATACTTTTGAAGTTGCAGTGGGTTAGAGCGAAGCTACTTGAAGAAGAAGAAAAGAAGCGCCGAGACCGGGCAAAATTGGTCCTTTTTAAAGTCTTTGCTCTATTCTTGTTACACGACAATGAGCAAAGAGGGGCAGCTGTAACAGGCCCATTTTGCCCGGCCCACACAACAAGTAAAAAAATAATAATAACAAAGTCCAAAAAAAAAAGAGTCGAAGTTACAACCCAAATACAACAGGCCCAAATTAAATTTTTTTTTCAGAAAGTTAGGGTTTCTGAAAACCCTAGGGCCGTTGCATCCACGTGCCTGGCCAGCGCGTTCGTCGCCCGAGGCCTAACCACCCTTGGCTCGCCTGCACCTTGCACCAAAATGGTTTTCCTTTTCTCCGTTGACTCGCCCCATTACCTGCAAAACAGACGAAAACAACAACCAAGAACCAAAAGCAGCAACAAAAGAAACAGTAACAAAAAAACATAATATTTGTATTTTTTTCTTTCTTTTCTTTCGGCTATAAAAGCCTAGTGAAAACATCAGTGTAAAGAGGATTTTTTGGAAATAAAAAAAACAGAAAATACAAAAAAAAAGAGTTTGATCCAATTGTAAAAAGGTCATCTTTTTTCTTTTTCTTTGTTTTTCTTCTTCGCATATACATATATATATATATATATATATATATATATATATATATTAAAAAAGAATCTGTTTTATATATATACATATATATATCAGCAAAATATAAAAAAAAATTTACCTTTCAGACTTCCCGCCGCCGTGCGCGGTGGTCGCCAACGACGGAGGCGCGACGGAGCCACGGCAGCCCCTTTGGCTGAAATCTGGACTTTGTCCAGAGAGAATAAAGAAACCCCCCTTTTTCTTTAAAAATCAAACTGCAGAAATGAGTTTTTTTTTTTTAAAAAAATATGCCTTTTATAAACAAGTAAAACGGCGCCGTTTTAGGCCTTCAGTCCGTGCGCCAAAACGACGCCGTATGGCCCTGACCCGCGCGCGACCCAACCCGCTCCAAGGGATCCGCGCATTTGTGATTAAAGGGTTATTTACCCTTTCAACCCCTCTGCCTTTTTGGACTGCTCTATTTTAGTCCTTTTACTTTTTTTTTTAATTTGGCCACGCATTTTTTATTTTGCCTCAATTTGATCCTTGGGTATGTTTAAAACACGAACGCGAAACGGTACGTTTAGTGATTTGGGAATAATTTCATGCTTAATCCCTATTCATTTTGCGCGCATTCCATTTAAGTCCATGTCCCCTTCTTTTATTTTTATTTATTATGATTTCAGCCCCTTAATTTTATTCTGATTCCAACTTAGTCCTTCTTTGTTTATTTTTGTAATTATAGTGCTATCATTATTAATTTTAATATTATTATTGTTACTCTTATTTTTATCATACTATTATTACTAGTATTATTAGCACTATTATCATTACTATTATTATTACTAGTATTATTATTTTCATTTTTATTATCACTTTTGTTGTTATTATTATCACTATTATTTATTTATTTTTTATTATTGTTATTTGTTTATTATTATAATTATTAATATTATTATTTTTAACTGTTTTACCTAATATTCATTCATTTATTTATTTATTTGCCCACTATTAAATTTTAAATTATTTTTTAGTTTTCATTTATTTTTACTCATTATTTTCTATATAATTAGTTTGTCTTATTTTTATTTTTTATTATTTATCTTATTTTTATTTTCGCTCTTACTATTCCTTTTATTCTTGGTTTGTTTTATTTTCACTTTTACCCTTATTATTTTTATTTTGATGTGCTTTATTTTAAATTTTTATGCTTATTATTGTCATTTCATTATTTATTTATGCATTTATTTTGTTGCACATACTTTCAAATTTCGATTATTCATTATTGATATTTATATTCATTATTGTCATCATCATTATTTTGTTACATATATTAGCACTGAAGTTCACTTTACATATTGCCATAAGATCATATCCCATTTTATCCGATCCATTAAAATTTTTGTTTTAGAATAAGCGAATAATCTGCGTTCTAAGGTTCGAAAAAAATCGTGCCCTAACTTACTGGGTTTCGATTTTTCTCATCGAATCTAAAGAACCTATTATTTTCTTTTTAAAATCAAAGCATAAAAGTTAAATAAGAACTTATTCTCGAGAATTCAAAATTGTCGTGTCCTGTAATACCCCTATACCCGGTTCAATCATGCAGACCCGGTATAAGACTATTACATTTGGTGCCAAAACAATTATGGCCAGATACTGTTTAATTAAAACATTTGTATATAATATTTTAACTTACCAACCATTTTTGCTAACATATTTATTGTTTATTAATTCATTCCATATATACCAAAATACTTCAAATAACTGAAAATAGATAAAATTTCAAGAATCTACATTTTAGTCCCTATCACATGAGAATACCTTTGAACTACATATGTACATGCCATTTTAATACAAAATATAGTACCTACTTTTGTAGTCCTTGAGGATGTGATGAGATGAGAGATCTTCTAGTTGAACTTCTCTTCTAGTCTAATTGTATCTACGCGTTAAAATAAACGCGTTAAGCCGGTGAAGGCTTAGTAAGCACTTCAAGAATAATTAAATAAGTAATCATAACAAAATATTTTAAACTCAATCAATTGTTGCATATCTACTCACATATAAGTTTCTTCAACTATGTCTTGCTTTAATAAAATTTAACTTATCTTTTGTAAGGTATAAATCTTACCTTAACACATCAGTAATTCACTTTTGTTCTCATTTCACTTTTTTAGCCCAAAGTAGACTTTATAGAACACACCGAATATACGGAACAGATACATAGGTGCATTATGATGCACAAGTGAACAGAGAGCACCAATGTGCTAATAATCAGAGAGCACTGACGTGCTAATAATCAGAGAGCACCAACGTGCTAATATCAGAGAGCACCAACGTGCTAATATCAGAGAGCGCGCTAAAGTTCCTTAATGGCATGCAACTAATATCCCAGTAGTTCTAAATTTCGTCTACTTGGGCATTAAAGTTGAATCTCATATATTTAAATAATTCACATAAATATTTCAAAAAAAGATAAATAACAATAATTTAAAATTCTTGTAGTACTTACAGCAAAAAGGTTGAAATGATATATGTTATTCTTCCTTCACTCCTTAACCTTCTCTTTTCCTTTTTCTTCAATTCGGTCCTCTCCTTCCTTTTCTTTTTCTTCAATTTCATATAAACATATAACATTTATATGTTAAAAATAATCAAATAATCTTTCTATACTGTTTAATAAAATAAACATGTATAATAAAATAATTTCATCCTTTCTTACTTTTGCTCACATTTCAATTTAATCCTTTACTCATAAACTTATTCAAAGCTGTCCTTTTGTGTCATAGTCACAAATTATTTATTTCCAGAGCTACAGAACTCCAAATGAAGAACCGTAAATTTTTCCTGAAACTAGACTCACATATCTTCTTCCCATAAAATTTTCAGAATTTTTAGCCTAGCCAATTAGTACAGTTTATTCATCAAAATCACCCCTGTTCTGCTGTCTGGTAGTTCTGACCCTTCTTCACTAAAAATTAATTATCTCTTCATACAGAATTAAGATGATGTTCTTGTTTATTCCTATTAAAAATAGACTCATTCAGGATTCTAAACATATAAATTTAAGCCCCTAATCATTTTTCTCTAATTTTTTATGATTTTCCAAAGTCAGAACAGGGGATCTCGAAATCACTTTGAACCAGTATTACAAACATATAAATATCTCAAATTACAGAATTCCTTTGCTTTCTCTGTTTTTTTTCATATGAAACTAGACTCAATAAGCTTTAATTTCATATCTCATTCAACTTCTAATTCCACTTCTACGATTTTTGGTGATTTTTCAAAGTTAGTCTACTGCTGCTGTCCAAAACTGTTTTCTTATAGCTTATTTTGCAATTAAGTCCTTTATCCAATTCTAACTTCAAATTCTTTCAATTAAACCACTAATTCATCATTTTATTCATCATATACTATATTCAAAAACTCTAAAACTTCAAAAACTTCAACTTAAATTCATCAAAACTTTGTTCTAAAACTTATAAAACATCAAAATTAAAAGAGAAGGACTAAATTAACTTACCAATCAAAATTCCAAGCTTCAAACTTTCAATTTTCCCTTTTCTTCTTTCTTTTCTCTTTTTTCTTTCTTTCTTTCTTTCTTTCCCCTGCTCTCTGTTTCGTTTGCTTCTCTGTTTCTATATCTTTCTATTCTTTTTTCCTTTAGTCTATTTATAATAAAATATAATAATATAATAATATACTTTATAATTAATATCTAATATATATATCTATATCTTTATCTATATACACGTTTTTAACTAAAAAAAATCTAGGATTATTTTCATACTTAAACAGCCTCAACATTTAAAAATGGCATAATTGCCTTTTTAGTCATTTATACTTTCTTTTAATCTATAATTAAACTTTTGCACCTTTTTCAATCTAATCCTTTTTTCCAAATACTTCTAATTAAATCAAATTCACCTAAATAAAACCTTATTAAGCACACAACTAACTTCGTAAATATTTTTAATAAATATTTTATGAGTCCGTTTACTAAAAATGGAGACCCGATAACTCATTTTCGAATATCCATACTTTTGAGGTCGTTACAATTCTCCCCCCCTTTTGAAATTTCGTCCTCGAAATTTACTTAAAAAGAGATGAAACACTGAATTCTTATAGTTTCCTTCAAATAAACACCTTGATAAATACCTTATCACCAACAGAGTATTTAATATCCCGACGTTTTAAATCCACAATTGATTTCTGTTGTCGAATGATGCTTTTAATCTATTCCGAATCACCTTTACTTTTTCTTCTGTTTCCCGGATCAAATCAACCCCATGTATCTTCTTTTCATTGAGCTCTGTCCAATATAACGGTGTTCTACATTTTCTACCATATAAAGCTTTATACGGAGCCATTTTAATACTGGACTGATAACTGTTATTGTAAGCAAATTCAATCAAAGGTAGATACTTCTCCCAATTACCTTCGAACTCTAGTATACAACATCGAAGCATATCTTCCAATACCGGAATAAAGTACGCTGATTTTGTCAATCGGTCAACAATCACCCAAATAACATCTCTTTTTTTTTTCCTCGGAGATAATGGTAACCCCGATACAAAATCCATAGTGATTCTTTCCCATTTCCATTCCGGTATAGTAATTGGCTGAAGTAAACCCGAAGGTACCTGATGTCCTGCTTTTACCTGTTGACATATCAGACATCTTGATACAAACTCAGAAATATCACATTTCATACCTGGCCACCAATACATCTTCTTCCTAAATCTAACCAACTCTCTCTCGAATTATCCATCAATTCGCAAATGAAAAGTTATACTGAAATCGAGTTAAGTACTCAATAATTTCCTGTAATTGCTTTCAGAACCCTAAGGTGAACAACAATCTCAATCAGAAATTATCAATACTAGAATACCATGAAATCTTACAATTTCTGGAATGTACATCTCCGCAAGTTTCTGAAGCCATCAATCAGTTCTGACTTTATAAATTAATCAACTATCACTCATATAGCATTCTTATAAGTTATTCCGAAATCAGAAAGTGAACCGTAAACTGTAGATCTTTATCAAACATTTCAAAGACTGATACTCCATATAGTTTGTCAATTTTCATAGACTTATATCTCATTTTCGTCCCATTATCTTTACTAGCTGTAATAATTCCGTAAACACCAATACCGGATATACGACTAAAATTAATCCTTCATCAGACAATAGCAATTGAAAATTTTTTACTCACAGAGCGAACAATTATTTTCCCATTCAAATCATCTACAACTATATTTATTTTTCCCCGATTCAGACTGAACCAGAACTGATGCTTCAATTATTAGAACTTCCATCTACTCAAAATTCTACTAGCATTGATTGGTCCATTCAAACCTTGTGTCTTCCTGTATTATTTTTATCACTGATATAGCTATCATAGAAAACACTTCCACAAATATTAAAAAGAAATCCCAACACTTCAAATTATCCCAAGTCCACAGTCATCAAATATATAAAGCCATAGTACTGTAATAGATCTCACATTTCAATAATATAAATGGATCAATACTTCAACTTCAATGGTGCTTTAAAATAGAAGAAGAAATCCAAGAGTAGTCTCAATAATAACCAGTATAACAATACAAATTCTATAATCTAAGATCCATATCACCGAGCTCCCATAACTGAACCAAGATTTATAACAGTAATATATATATTTACCTTCTATCAATGAATACCCCTTCACAGATGAATCATATTTGATAGATAAGATCAGGCTATAAAATAATAAGAAAACCAATATAATGAAATCCCAGATGTGGCATAATGAAATCCCATATGTGGAGCTATATTGAATTTCCGAGAATAAAAACCACATTCAATGATAAAGAAATCGATAATATTCCAAAGAAAAACCAGAAGAAGAATACCATTTATCCTCACTAGAAACGATTGTGATAAAGATAATGCAAATTGCGTATATGTGCTAGAATATCAACCGGTAGAAATAGAAAATAACTTCATATGAATCTGATCATTAAGTCTTCTATCGAACAGAACAAATTAGAAAATCCAAAGAAAAATAGAGCAGTACCGATCAGGAATCAACCAGAACTTCCATTTTAACGTTATGATTCTAAATTTTCTACACAATAAAAATCACATCTGAACAGTTGCATAGACCTCTGAAGATAAAAGAACATATAGAATACCCATATAGAATACCCAGAAGAGATCATTGTAAGATACCCAACTATAGCAGCTGTGTTCAAATATTTCTGCAATTCCATTACTAATCCGTTAACATATATAGTCATCAACAGTCCTATATCATTCACTTCACTCACAAAGCTTATTCAAAAAAAAAAATTCAGTTAACTTATTCTGTAGTTACCATATCTGAATAAATCAATTTCTGATATATGACTTCTTCCTTTAATAGTAGCACTGTGTATTCCCCAAATAATTTTCAGAAAAGAAATCAGATAAATTCACGTTCATATTTAACAGCAGACATGTGGTTCTGCTTCAAATCCAGAAATTATCTTTTCTTCTTCTCAAGATAAGGTTAACTCACATATTTCTTTTTAAATTCAGATACAAAGGAATTCCAATTAATTTTTTCTGCAGAATGGATATTCATGATAGTGTTCCACCAATGGTAAGCCTCACCCTTTAATAAAAATACTGCACACTTCAACTTTTCATCCCTTGTATACTGCAATTCTTCATATATTCTTCGACTGTTCTCTAACCATTCTTCAGCCTCAGCTGGGTCATCATCTTTCTTTCCTTTAAACACTTCAGTTTCACACTTTTGAACTAAATCATTATAATTCCTATCAATTTCACTAAAAATATAATTGTACCAATAAGGGGGTAGAGATCGTAAGGCCTCATAATTTAGCTTCATGTATATACTCATATAACATAACATTTATCATTTCTTACTATAAGACATTTATCCACATCTTTTCAAATTTTGTTTCATCATAAGTAACATTTTACTTAATTATTTGAACATCACTTTCAGAATTATCGAAATTATTTCAATTGGAAAACATTTCTTTCTTTAACATTTCCTCTTTCTATACTAAGAGGAAACCAACTCTATTTTATTAAATTCATAGATTCCAGTATACAATCACAAAATCGGTATCTTTTATTCTTTCAAAAGACATCTTTAAGCTTCTGCAATATTCATAAATTACACAATTAAATAACTAAACCTCATCTCATCACATCAATTTTTAAAATGGCATGTACAAATAGACTCATACTCGACCCAAGAATTCAGAAAACCTAGGCTCTGATACCAATAAATGTAATACCCCTATACCCGATTCAATCATGCAGACCCGGTATAAGACTATTACATTTGGTGCCAAAACAATTATGGCCAGATACTGTTTAATTAAAACATTTGTATATAATATTTTAACTTACCAACCATTTTTGCTAACATATTTATTGTTTATTAATTCATTCCATATATACCAAAATACTTCAAATAACTGAAAATAGACAAAATTTCAAGAATCTACATTTTAGTCCCTATCACATGAGAATACCTTTGAACTACATATGTACATGCCATTTTAATACAAAATATAGTACCTACTTTTGTAGTCCTTGAGGATGTGATGAGATGAGAGATCTTCTAGTTGAACTTCTCTTCTAGTCTAATTGTACCTACGCGTTAAAAAAACGCGTTAAGCCGGTGAAGGCTTAGTAAGCACTTCAAGAATAATTAAATAAGTAATCATAACAAAATATTTTAAACTCAATCAATTGTTGCATATCTACTCACATATAAGTTTCTTCAACTATGTCTTGCTTTAATAAAATTTAACTTATCTTTTGTAAGGTATAAATCTTACCTTAACACATCAGTAATTCACTTTTGTTCTCATTTCACTTTCTTAGCCCAAAGTAGACTTTATAGAACACACCGGATATACGGAACAGATACATAGGTGCATTATGATGCACAAGTGAACAGAGAGCACCAATGTGCTAATAATCAGAGAGCACTGACGTGCTAATAATCAGAGAGCACCAACGTGCTAATATCAGAGAGCACCAACGTGCTAATATCAGAGAGCGCGCTAAAGTTCCTTAATGGCATGCCACTAATATCCCAGTAGTTCTAAATTTCGTCTACTTGGGCATTAAAGCTGAATCTCATATATTTAAATAATTCACATAAATATTTCAAAAAAAGATAAATAACAATAATTTAAAATTCTTGTAGTACTTACAGCAAAAAGGTTGAAATGATATATGTTATTCTTCCTTCACTCCTTAACCTTCTCTTTTCCTTTTTCTTCAATTCGGTCCTCTCCTTCCTTTTCTTTTTCTTCAATTTCATATAAACATATAACATTTATATGTTAAAAATAATCAAATAATCTTTCTATACTATTTAATAAAATAAACATGTATAATAAAATAATTTCATCCTTTCTTACTTTTGCTCACATTTCAATTTAATCCTTTACTCATAAACTTATTCAAAGCTGTCCTTTTGTGTCATAGTCACAAAATTATTTATTTCCAGAGCTACAGAACTCTAAATGAAGAACCGTAAATTTTTCCTGAAACTAGACTCACATATCTTCTTCCCATAAAATTTTCAGAATTTTTAGCCTAGCCAATTAGTACAGTTTATTCATCAAAGTCACCCCTGTTCTGCTGTCTGGCAGTTCTGACCCTTCTTCACTAAAAATTAATTATCTCTTCATACAGAATTCAGATGATGTTCTCGTTTATTCCTATTGAAAATAGACTCATTCAGGATTATAAACATATAAATTTAAGCCCCTAATCATTTTTCTCTAATTTTTTATGATTTTCCAAAGTCAGAACAGGGGATCTCGAAATCACTTTGAACCAGTATTACAAAAATATAAATATCTCAAATTACAGAATTCCTTTGCTTTCTCTATTTTTTTTCATATGAAACTAGACTCAATAAGCTTTAATTTCATATCTCATTCAACTTCTAATTCCACTTTTACGATTTTTGGTGATTTTTCAAAGTTAGTCTACTGCTGCTGCCCAAAACTGTTTTCTTATAGCTTATTTTGCAATTAAGTCCTTTATCCAATTCTAACTTCAAATTCTTTCAATTAAACCACTAATTCATCATTTTATTCATCATATACTATATTCAAAAACTCTAAAACTTCAAAAACTTCAACTTAAATTCATCAAAACTTTGTTCTAAAACTTATAAAACATCAAAATTAAAAGAGAAGGACTAAATTAACTTACCAATCAAAATTCCAAGCTTCAAACTTTCAATTTTCCCTTTTCTTCTTTCTTTTCTCTTTTTTCTTTCTTTTTTTCTTTCTTTCCCCTGCTCTCTGTTTCGTTTGGTTCTCTGTTTCTATATCTTTCTATTCTTTTTTCCTTTAGTCTATTTATATATGTAATAATAAAATATAATAATATAATAATATACTTTATAATTAATATCTAATATATATATCTATATCTTTATCTATATACACGTTTTTAACTAAAAAAAATCTAGGATTATTTTCATACTTAAACAGCCTCAACATTTAAAAATGGCATAATTGCCTTTTTAGTCCTTTATACTTTCTTTTAATCTATAATTAAACTTTTGCACCTTTTTCAATCTAATCCTTTTTTCCAAATACTTCTAATTAAATCAAATTCACCTAAATAAAACCTTATTAAGCACACAACTAACTTCGTAAATATTTTTAATAAATATTTTATGAGTCCGTTTACTAAAAATGGAGACCCAACAACTCATTTTCCAATATCCATACTTTTGAGGTCGTTACATGTCCTAACTCACTGGATGCGACGTTTTGTTATATCGGGATAAGGATTTTTAAAAAACAAAGGTAATATTCTGTATTTGGAATTTCGAGAAATCGTGCCCTAACATACTGGGTTCCGGTTTTTCATTTGACCCAAATAACTGAATATCCTCCTCAAGCTTAAATACGAGTTTTAAAAGTAGAAAGACAAGCTCAGTTTCGAGAACTAGAAATGTAGTACCCTAACTTACTGGGAGTCACATTTTGCTTCTTCGAAATAAGAGGGTCTTAGCATCTATTTTAATTTATTCAAGCTTTCTTTTAAATAAAGAGGATCGTATTTTAAAATCTTTTCAAACTTTCGACATAAAGACATCAAATAATCAATTAGGTACCAATTTTGGGCGTCACGAGGGTGCTAATCCTTCCTCGTGTGTAATCGACTCCTGAACCCGTTTGTCTAAATTTCGTAGACCAAATTGTTCTAATAAATCAAATCTATAATTAAAATGACCGAATTACAAGGTGACCCGATCACACCTCATCAAAAAAGATTGGTGGCGACTCCCGTTTTTCGTTTTCATTTTCAAAACCAAAGTCGACACGTTTTACAAAAAAAATGGTTTCGACAACTTGGCGACTCCACTGGGGACATGAGAGAGTCGAGCTGTAAAATTGATTGTTTTCTATCTTGTTGTCGAATATTGCAAATCTGATTTGAAAAATTACGATCTTATTATTGCATTTTTTCGTATTGTTATTTCATAATTACTGTGGTTTGAGTCTCACATCATATTGCATAGGGACCGTTTTGGTCTTACCCTTTTAAGTGGGAGTAAGAAGCTACTCCTTCATGAGGTTTTCACCTCCGTGCAGGATAGTGGATCGCTTTCGGGATACATCCGTGCATATGTCTTCGTGAGATTTTCATCTCCGTGTAGCCATAGGGAAATGTATTACCTTTAATTGAACTCGATCCATATGAGCCTATAATGGGTGAAGATTGAGGAATCTGCTGATTCAAGTACCCTTTTTTAGAACCGAACCTCATATAGCAAGCCTTAAGTGCCCACCTTAGGTAGAGCCACGCCAAACCCTAGTGGTTACCCGAGTAGGTGCTTTATTTCTTGCTTGCTTTAAGCTGTGTGTGAAATAGTGACTTGTTTTGTTTTATTTTGATTGAATGGCATTTTCATCACACTTAGTTCACTTTCGCGCATCATATTGCATAATCGTCCGATTTTTACCCTCTTAAGTGGGAGTAAGAAACTACACCTTCGTGAGGTTTTCACCTTCGCATGGGCTAGTGGATTGCTTCCGAGATACATCCGTACCTATGTGCTTCGTGAGATTTTCATCTCCGCATGGCCATAGGGAAATGTATTCCTCTGAACCAAACTCGGTCCGTATGAGCCTATAATGGGTAAGAATCGAGGAATCTGCCAGTTCGGGTACCTTTAACTTAGAACCAAACCATATATAGTGAGCCCTAAGAGCCTACCCTAGGTAGAATTGTACCAAACCCTAGTGGTCACCCAGATAGGTGTTCTATTTTGTTGATTATTTCTTCTATACCGACGTATTTTGTTTTGTTTTGTTTATGATTGCCTTGCATTTTCATCATAGAAAGGAGGTGTTGATTCATATTCGATTGCTTAATAGAAGAGCTTGTCATAAGAAAATGGATTTCTCGATAAAGTGGATTATAATACAGTCGTCTGAATATGGTCCAAGTAAACACAACGAGAAAAGGCTGATAGTTCGCGGAAGAATACAAAATTTTTCCTGAGGATTCAAGCCGGCAAAGATTATTTAAGAGTCGTCATGTCTCGACTTTATTAAAGGAGCTAACAAGCATCGCGAGGATAAGTGAGCAATGGGTCGCAGTCCAGATTAATAAAAAAGGAGCTAGTAACGGCATCCATTAGAAAATTCGCATGATTTGATCTTAGTACACCCAGATATGAAGAAAAGGGTCAATGTCTTCGCTTTGAGCATTTACAGGCTGGATGTTTTCCCTAAAACACTGGGGCACGTGGACAAGGCAATTTCAGACTTGCTCGATAGACTTGACAAGAGGGTCATGCCCGTCCCTGTAATTTTGGCCGAAACATTTCGATCTTTGAATGCATGCCGAAGAGCAGGTAAAGGAATATTCATTTGGATGTGCGCAACTCTTGTTGGCGTGGTTCCATAGTCACTTTTGGAGGATAAAGAGGGTTTCCTATTGAGTATTATTTGAGAACTACTCTCCATTGAAAGAATTAGTTGCTTAAATACAAGAGGTGGCCAATCATCGGCAAACCATAGCAGTTCAAGCTGACACGCTGAGTTTAAAGTGAATCAAAATCATATTAGGGTTAGGAGTTAACCTGGCTTCTTAGGGAGGTTAATGCTTGAAATATGAAGGCAATGCCTCCTATGTAATCCGTTTTATGTAAATGAATTTATTTTCTAGAAAAGTTCTTCTAATGGAATTAAATTTAGAATCAACGCCTCTCTTTCTTTTTGCATTCATTCCATGCATTTGCATTGCATTTCATGCATTTGCATTGCATTTCATGCATTTGCATTACATCACATCATATGCATTAAAATTTGTAGAAAGACTCTAATTAATTCAAAATTATTTCAGTAACCTGGAAACCGATAAAAGTCTACTGAACTGAGCATAGTTACGGTACTCACGCAAGAACAAAAGCCATGGACCGAAGGTTGGAAAGAATAGAGCAAATGCAAATACAAATGGAGGAGCAATTGACCAAAATTCAACAAGAAATGCGGGAACAAATGCTAGAATTCCAAAGGAATATGATGGGCCAGTTAACTCAGTTACTAGCCGGAGGACATGAAAAAAGGAGTGGCCCAGTGTTCAACAGTGGGGATGATGATGAAGACATCATTTATTCCCCAGGTTTTTCCCAAATAAGTGTCCCGACCCAACCAAAAACGCATTCACATGGGGTACCCATCATTATCGGACCCCAATGTCAGACCGATACCTCGGCCCTGTTGAACTTCCCGATGGGCTCAGGTTTTAACCCGGAGGATGATTGAGCCAAACCAATTGTTCTGGCAGAAACAAAGAAAAGGAGAGAGTGGACTTTAAAGGCCCCGAAGAAGAAGGAAAAGGAAGCAAATTGTATGAATAGGTATAGCAAGGGCCATTTAGAGCCGATTACAGTAAGCCAGCCAAGGACGGTAATTACCAGCCATCAGGTCTCCCCAAGGCAAGAACCCAATCCAAGACCGAACTTAGAAAAACCCCAGTTCTTACACATCTCAATCACGTATAGGGAGTTTTACCAAATTTTGTTTGACGCACATATTGTATCCCCTTTTTATATAGAACAAATATGGCCCCCATACCCCAAATGGTACGACGTAAATGCCCAATGCGAATACCATTGGGGAATCACAAGGCATTTGATCGAGAACTGCATCGCTTTTAAAAAGATAATCGAAAGACTCTTCAGATTGGGTATCGTAAAATTCGATGATCCCTCTGGTACAAAAAATCTGTTACCCAACCATTCTGTTAAAGGGGGAAACATTGTGAGTTCCATGATAGATAGGGGCATGAGATCCAAGAACGTATCGAGCTCAGGGCTTTAGTGCGAGGCCTGATAGATAATAAATTGAAGAGATCAAAGACCCGGTGAGAATGTTGGGGAATCTAAACACTAACGACATATTCTAAGAGGGAACCAGGAATAGACTTTTCCAAGCTTCTGCCTTTATATACGTAGGACTGTTTTGAACAATGGGACTGTGGAAGAGATCTCTGTATCTTTAGAGCTAATTCGGAGTAATGTCCAAAACACGCTTGTTACTCTAAGCCTAGGAGCAATAAGAACCATTTTGTGAAATAGACTTATGTTCAAAATCTATATTTTCAATGAAAATGCATTTTTGTGTCTCACTTTAGCAAATATTCTTTTATTCTTTCATTTCATTCATATTCATACCACACAAATAATTATTCTTAGATTCATTTGTTCTTTGAATATTTCTTCATACCTACAACAGGTCCCTAGATACCTACAACGCTTATTATTGTCATTTCATTATTTATTTATGCATTTATTTTGTTGCACATACTTTCAAATTTAGATTATTCATTATTGATATTTATATTCATTATTGTCATCATCATTATTTTGTTACATATATTAGCACTGAAGTTCACTTTACATATTGCCATAAGATCATATCCCATTTTATCCGATTCATTAAAATTTTTGTTTTAAAATAAGCAAATACTCTGCGTTCTAAGGTTTGAAAGAAATCGTGCCCTAACTTACTGGGTTTCGATTTTTCTCATCGAGTCTAAAGAACCTATTATTTTCTTTTTAAAATCAAAGCATAAAAGTTAAATAAGAACTTATTCTCGAGAATTCAAAATTGTCGTGTCCTAACTCACTGGATGCTACGTTTTGTTATCTCGGGATAAGGATTTCTAAAAAAACAAAGGCAATATTCTGTATTTGGAATTTCGAGAAATCGTGCCCTAACTTACTAGGTTCCGGTTTTTCATTTGACCCAAATAACCGAATATCCTCCTCAAGCTTAAATACGAGTTTTAAAAGTCGAAAGACAAGCTCAGTTTCGAGAACTCGAAATGTAGTACCCTAATTTACTGGGCGTGACATTTTACTTCTTCGAAATAAAAGGGTCTTAGCATCCATTTTAATTTATTCAAGTTTTCTTTTAAATAAAGAGGATCGTATTTTAAAATCTTTTCAAATTTTCGACATAAAGACATCAAATAATCAATTAGGTACTAATTTTGGGTGTCACGAGGGTGCTAATCCTTTCTCGTGCGTAATCGACTCCCGAACCCGTTTTCTAAATTTCGTAGACCAAATTGTTTTAATAAATCAAATCTATAATTAAAATGACCGAATTACGAGGTGACCCGATCACGCCTCATCAAAAAAGATTGGTGGCGACTCCCGTTTTTCGTTTTGATTTTCAAAACCAAAGTCGACCCGTTTTACAAAAAAAAATGGTTTCGACAGGGATAAGACTTTGTTATGTAGAGTGTTATAGCCGATATTACGCCCTAAAAGCTTGAGAACAATCGTCAAATCCATTTCTTTGAAAAGAATATTTGTAATCCGATCAGAGAAAGCAATAGTAGGCATCCCATCTACCATGGCTGTACTCACGTCCCCTTCCAGAAAGCCAAACTCATTTTCATGTCCCTCGGGGGAGCCATTTCAATCAGGTGCGGAGTGAGAATCTTCACCCAAAAGCATGTCCTTCCACGACAGTTTTGGAGACAGATCTGAATCAACAGCCATCATAACAGTTTCCTCTTCCGCTCCATCTTTGAACCTCACTTTCTTTGTGTTTCGACTCCCATCGGAACATAAGACACCATCACCAATGATATCAGAATCCTCTATGAAATTTGTAAATTAGTTTTTCAATTTTCGTAGAGTGAATGCGTGTAAAGGATTCTTGAAAGTCCTATGATTGAATATGAATATCAATAACAAATATTTCAAAAGAAACGAAGAATATGAACAACGTAGTTCACCTTCCTGCATTTTCATGGTTTCAGGCATCCAGGAAGGATTAATTTTTCATTTGGCCGTCTTGATGAAATCTCGTTCTGACTCGAAAACTTAACCTAGTTAATCCAAGTATGAACCCGACTAAACTCAAGTTGACTATAAAAAATCAGGACCTAATAGAAAAAAGAAAACATAATTGCCCAAACTCAAAATAACTCTTAACATAAAATAACTTGAACTATGGATAATTTTACTTTAAAAAACCCAACAAATAAATTTAAATTACTTTTTTTATTATTCTTTTTGGTCGAATCGTCATTTTTCATACATTTGAACATGCATATAAAAATAGCATGCAATGAGCTCGTGCTTAATTCCAAATATTAATTCTGACATCACATGGGAAGAAGGGGGATTCCCCTCGGAACTTGGCATAATAAATATTGCACGCTTTTCATATCATTGGTCTCCGTATAGGACACAGAAAAGTTCGCCATGTGATGCCATAATTTTGACCATTATTCTAGAAATTAACTACTGACAAATAGGGTAAAAAGATTCAATTACAACCAAAATAATTCGATTTGTTGAGTTGGATTTTAGTTTTGAATAGGTTGAAGGAGTTGATTATAACTAATTAAATCAGTTGGTTGTCAATTTTTCGATTAGATTATGTGAAAAACATTATACGAAAAATATATTTATAAAAAAAAATCATCAATTAAATTATAATTGGAATGGTAAATATTGATTTTTAATTATTTTATTTAAAATTTTTATAATATTAAAATAAAAAAATTATAACAATATTTATTTTTTTTAAATAATTTTTAAGTTACTTCCTAATTAAATTGATGTGAAGGGTTGTATAATAATATGAATAGGTTTGTATGTCAAAAAAACTCTTAAGAAACTACAAAAAATCAATCAAGTTCTTGTATTAAATTCGTATTCAATTAAACTCCTACCATTAATAAAGAAAATCAACTAAGCCTTTCCATTAATGATTTCTGTCATTGACTATGTTTACAGTTAAAAAAAATTAGCGGACCAATCAAACGTGACACATGGCAACTTTTAGTTTAATATAATATTTTCTCATAAAAATGATTAAAAAATTAAAAAAATCATAAAAAATTAATTATTAAAATTATTAAAATTGATATAAACTTATAATTATAAAATAATAATAACTTAATATTATAAAAATATAAAAAAATCTAATAAATTTTAATAAATTATAAAAAAATAAAAAATATTTAAAATTTTATAAAAACATATAAAAAATTCTTAAAACCTTATAAAAGAATCATAAAAAAATATTGAAAATTATAAAATGATTAAAAGTATTAAAACTAATATAAATTTATAAAAGTTATAAACAAAATCGTAAAAACATGAGTTGGACCGACTCAATCGGTCGGACCAATTAAACCGAGACCGACAATGGTACCAGTCCGAAGAAAGTCATTAGATTAGTTGACCTAAGAGCTAAGTGATTGAACCAAACATTGTTATTTTTATTTTATTTTATTTTTTGATTTCTTAACAAATTGGAAGCACCGATCGAACTGACAAACAGATGACCTGATCATTTTGACCATCGATCTGATTCTGAAAATCTTGGTTAGAATATTTTATATTGACATATGCTAATAGTTGGATAATGGAAATTTATAAAATTAATAAAAGCAAATTCAAATTTAAGTATTTTTTGTATAGTTAGACCGATGGTCAAGTTGGTCAGGCTATAGATTTGTCAATTCGACCGACTAGTCTAGTTTAATTAAATAAAACAATAAAAAAATCGATTCAACCACCCGACTCTCAAGTCAACCAATCTAATGATTTTTTTTGGACTGGTATCCTTATCGATTTCGATCTAATCGACCTAACTGAATGATATTATATTAAACCAAAAGTTGTCATGTGTCACCTTCTAATTGGCCTGTCAATTTTTTTAATAATCAACATGATCAATGATAAAAATCGTTAACAGAGAAACTTAATTGATTTTGTATTGACAACTGGATACAAATTTAATACAATAGCTGAATTAATTTTTTTGTATTTCCTCAACCCAAACCCATTAGAATATTCCTAAGCCTAAATAAAAACATAGAAAACTCAAACCATCCATTTGACATTCAACCCAAAATAATCCATTACTTCTTTTCTCAGTTAAATCAAACACACCAACTTAAATCGACTCATTATTACGGTTTCCTTTAAAATCAGTTCAATTATCGATGTTTAGGTCCAATAAATTGGTTTTTAGATTATTATTTTTAGTTGCACACTAGATTAAATTTAACTGTCAACAATTATTTAATTATTACGGTTTTTTGTCACACAACTATGAAAAGTAACGAAAATGATCATTCAACTATTCGGTTTTTTCTTTTTTGGTCATCAGCTGTTAAACGACTAATGGAAAAATTACGTGTCAGTTTTTAAAATTGACATAATAACAATTTTAATCCCTTAAACATTTATACATTGTATAATTTGATTTTTCTTATAACTTAGCTTTTCTTTACGATCCTTTCACCTAAAAAGTTCAAAAAAATTGTCCACTAAATTTGATAAAAAATAATATACAAAAATTGGAAATACCCAAACACCCAATATAATAGTTTTCACATTTTCTCATTACTTTGATTCTCCGCCATTGGATTGGGCACTAACGACTAAGATGACTCAATCTTTGCTCGTTCACTTTTCATTTATTTCATAAGATTTGCACTTGAATCATTTGACATTGATTTGGCCGAACTACTTTTGTTATTATCGTTGTCGTTATTATCGTCTCTAAAGAACACATAGAACCTTGTTACTCGTTCAGTTAATCTCATTTTTAAAAGGTAAATGAAAATACCTTTTAATTATCAACTTCCAAAACTGAAACCACGATAAACTTAGCTAAGGGAATGGATAAGTTGAACAACTTAGAGACTCGGGAGTTCAAATAAACCCATGAGTAAACTCGCATTATTAGTTGCCAATGTCTAGATATCAGATAATAAATTTCGTTGGTAAAAATAAATTAGTTGTCATTGAGAGACATCAAATTATCAACCTTTTGAAGTATAAGAAAAGTAATGTATTTGGAGATTGTTTAGTTTAAATAATAAACATGGCTTTTCTTTTCAAAAATATTTTGTTTTTATTTCTAATTTACGTGTATTAAATTATATTTTCATGTAAAAATTAGGATAAAAATAAGTACCATATAAACATTGAAAACTAAATTTTTAAAAATTAAAACTAAATTGATATAATGTATAAATATTGAAAGTGAAATGTATTATTATACTTTAAAAGTTATTATCATTCCATTAGTCCATTGATAAAAAAAAAAATTGATAACCATTTGATAACTTTCTATAATTAATTTGATTACTAAATTTAAATAAACTTAAATATGAAAAACGGTTTTTTAAACTTAAACATAAAATTAACCTCAAATTATGTCACTTTTCTCACTTAAGTAATTGATGTTTTTTTTATCATCAAAATTGGTAATTATACTATTAATTTTGTCAAATCTTGATACCACCCATAAAAGTAATACGTGTCATGTTTTTATTGAATGGTGTACATTTATTTAGGGGTAAAATGAGATATTTGATAATTAAGAGGCTTTAAAATACCTAAATGGGAAAATCGATATAGCTTGGGGGACAATTTTGTAGTTATTCCTTTTCTTTTCTTTTTTTATGCTTTAGGTTTTCAAGAAACTAAGCTGACATTAAGTTTATCACGTATGCAGGTTCTTCAAAAACTGAAGGGGACGCTTAGTCAGAGCCATGGGGGCTTTGCATATTGTTTACCATGGAACATCCCCCGACAGCATTCAGTAAGCTTGCTCCGGACCAAAAATTATTCTGACATTCGAAAACTTCAAGTCTCTTAGCTTCATTTTGTAGGTGAAATACATGGCAAACTCGAGTTGTGAGACTCCCTCGAATTTCTTTCAGGGAAACAGATCCCGAATGTCAAGGATATCAGCAAGCACGCCGGCTGCAGTAGTATCATTCCCGGCTCCCGCGCCTTGAATAACTAAGGGTTGTTGACTATAGCATCGACTATATATTTCTAGCTGCAATTTCATCCGGTGAAATGTATTTCAACTTCATATCTAATAACTTGGAAATTGGAGCAAAGTAGGGTTTCCGATATTTCAGAAATTATCGACCACGGAGATTAGAATTTTGAAGTGAGAAGGAACTGATACAAGATAAAGAAAAAGGTAAGCTTACCACATTGTCACTTCCCCTCAATCTTCCCAAAGCCGAATTCTTAGGAAGTTCTTGAATCCCGACGTCGCACCTAAAAGAAGAAACAAGGTCAAGGAACCATTAGATTATAAGCAAGTTTCAGGACAGAAACATAACAGATGGTCACGGTAATCAAGTCCAATTTAAGGATATTTAAACAGACATTAGCGGAAGAAGACTGGTTAGATTTAGTAAACATTAACAACACTGTAAATGAACCTACTTTTAGTCCTCTACACATTTCAATTTGGGAAAGTGTTCTGTTGTTTGCAGCAGTGTAAGACTATATAGTTATATGTGAGATATCCATAATCAATGTCAGACCTAAGATATGAAGAACTAATCTCAACAACTTTTTAAATCTGCAGGTGTTTGTCCATCCATCGTGATGTGCTCCGTATGAATGCATATCAACATTTCCATCCGTGTTTTAAAAGGAGTGACATGAATATGCAAATACCTTGCGCCTTCTATCACGCAGACATAACGGAGGACATTCCCATTGAGTGAAGCTTTTTTAACTCTCTCTTCGATATTGTTATCAAGCTTTACAACACCACCATTTAAAAATTCTTCAACAGACATCTTATTAGGTCCCATTTCTTCGGGATACAAGCTCTCAATCTACCAAAAATAAAAGAAGATCAAACCATCAAAACAACTTAAAACGAATTGGCAATTGATAAAGGGGGCCAACTTGAATATAAGACCATGAGAAACCAAAGACTTTAATGGATTCAGGATAACACCACTAAAAATCAAGAAATTTCTATGAAATAACCAATTTTAAAAGTTGCAGTAAATAGAATTCTATTTTCACAATCTGTCATACCATTCAAAAGAAAGATGTTAATTGGACATTTTTGCTAGATTTGCAAAATATTAACCCGCACAACGCTTAATACCCAATGGATATAATTATCAGCCGAGAGAAAAAGGGGTATGACTATTACAACTTCAAAGCAATAGAGAGTTCCGGTACTAACCTTTATGCTACCTAAGTCAATGCGCTTCCCAAGAAGTCGGGCAAGGATTAAAGCCTGTTTCAGAAAACTGAAACTAAATGACACATACTTGAAGCAATAATTAAAATTCCATAGTAACAAAATCAAATTCACTGCAGAACATCGATGCAAGTATGAAAATCCATTTCATCACTTATAAATAAAATATGTGATGGTGGATAGTCACTAATTCCAACTATAATCCATGAGTCCAAGTATAAATCGATTTATGCATCAAGGGTTCCAGCCATTAGCAGAATTTATATGTTTAGGCCAAACCGAGTCATGGTAGTTTTCCTATGCAAAAGACCACAATGGCTATTTAGTATTTATGCCTATGTTATATACATTTTACGCATTTCTGTTATCATTGAACAGTAAACATCCAAATTGTTCTCAAGTTTACCGTGCAAAAGTTACAAATATTTAGAGACGGTTTATATTGATAAATGCAATGCATGCAATTTATATCTGAGTAATCGAGAACATGGGAACATATTCATATTTGAACCTTCCTGGCAACATCCATTCCACTGAGGTCATCTCGCGGATCTGCAATGACAAGATTAAGCAATAACATTAAATTTATATCAACTCTAAAAGATCTTGTAGGATCATACTTTCTATAAAATAACATGGGTTGAATAGAAGATCCAAACTTTTAAAAGGGGGCAAATGAATAATGCATAGAGAAAAGACGGCGAATTTATTCTTATAAATACCTGGTTCAGTGTATCCTGAGCTTTTAGCAGACTTAACAACTTGGCTCAATGGTTTGCCATCTTCAACCTCACTCATTACATAACCCAATGTACCTGTCGATATGAGATTTATATATAATACAGGCAAATCAAAATTAAAAATGTATGCAATTGATAACACTATAGAAAACCAAGAGTCGACCCACAAATCTAACGGTATAAATTCATCTCAATGCATTGACAAATTTGTACCACTTAAACTTCCAACAATACGGTGGATGGGGTCTCCAGATGAAATTATGCGATTTATTGATGATATGACTGGAAGACCAGCACCAACCTAACAAACAACAAAAACTAACTCAGTAGAAAAAGCTTGAAGCATTGCAGTGCAGTGCAGTTATATCAAACTGCATCTGCACAGCACGTAAAGCAAAAAATATTTTAAGGAGATCATTTCAACTTCACTTACAGTTGACTCGTGCCGAATGTGGCGAGGATTTGAAACCAATTTGTCATAATCCTCCTGCAGAACGAGGGAAACAAACATCATAACAATTTAGACAAGCAGCAAGGTATAGATATGAAAATCATACAAATATATAGAGAAAATGTTAATGACAGAAAAAAAATCAATCGAACTGATTCAAGTATGCTAATGAAGCTGAGCTTCTTACCAGTGTTGATGTAAGAGGTTTTTTATTTGCTAGAACAACACAGCAACCCAAGTTGACCCCTTCCTTTAGCACTCCAATCGTCTCAGAACTGGCTGAGCAATCTACAAGGGCTAAACCTGTGGCAAAATTACAAAAACATAAACATTTCGGCGACCACAAACTAAATTTTTCACATCGAATAAATCTAATAACATGACTACAAATTCTGGGGCAAAAATGTCAACATCCACACAGAAAGAACCTGTTGATTTTCCAAGAATTGATGCAATGTCTAGCACTTTTGTCCTTGATTCTGAATTGGAGAACACTTGAGACTCACCTACATTTAATATTCAACAAAGAAGCATAAGTAATACCATGAAAATACAATAAAGAAGCGAGCAGCTCTTGTCTGATAAACAAAAATATATAAAGAATTTACCTAAGCTAGTAAGTTTGGACAATGAAGAACCATCTGATTTTACCCTACAAACTTCAGCTAAAATGTTATCATCCAACTCTTTTTGTTTAACATCTGATGCAATGATTAGTGATTTACTATCAGATACTCCCACAACTCGTAAATGAACTCCCTGTAATGCAACACAAGAGCTGAATATTAAATTTTACACATCCAAAATCAGTACAGTTATGTCTTCTCCATTACTCGTTTCACTTCACAAACAATTAACCCAATGAACCAAAAAAAGAAGGCCAACTTGATGCAAATGAAGCTAGAATGTAAAGATGACAACTTTGATGGAAAAAAAAAACCCAAAAAGGGAAAAGATTGAAATAATGAAATAAAAAAAGGTACCTGCTTGGCGTGAAGTGATCTGCAGGAAACAATGTGTTGGAGGAGTTGGCGTCCAACACCTCCACAACCCATCAAAATTAAAGGGATGATCTTCATCGTTTCGCTTGGTGGTTGATGTTTCTGGTTTTTTGGGTTTTCCTTCTATGAATCGAAAACTTTTGGGAAATTTTATACTGAATCGATGAAAACAGTGGACACTGGGGATTGAAAAGAGAGTATTTTCGCAAAGTACCTTCCTGACTCCTTTGATGGGTTTTAGTTAACTGGGTTAATATAATATCGGTAAAATTCAAAATAACGGAGTCACTTTTCTAAAATACAAGATTCTATACTATGTTTTAAATCACTATCACGAGTTAACAGAGAATTAGAGAGATCATGGGTCGGGTTCGCTCCAAGTAAAAATTTATGTCCATTTGTTAAGTTTGAGCGAAAAAATAGGTTTAAAAAATATTAAAATTTAGGTTTGATTTAACCTACTCATATTAGTTTTTACATTATATTTTTTACATAATTTTTAAATATATATTACATCAAAAATAATAAAAACATTAAAATAAATATTTTTGAATAAATTAAAAATAAATTATAAAAATATATATACTTAAATAATATTAAGACAGATGCAACTTAACAAGTAACAATAAAATAAGTGTTATACAATATCTAAACAATAACAACATAGTAATGAAATTATAGCAAAATAAGGAGAAAACAATAAAAAAATCATTAAAATAACAAAAAATAGCATATTTTTTTGTCATTTAGTGAATTCGGGTCGAGTAGGGATCGAGCAAAAAATATCTTATCCAAGGCCTGACCCATTTTTAAAAAGGGCCTTATTTTTTTTCCAAATCTCATTTTTCGGGCCCATATTTTTACTCAAACCTTCCCATTTTTCGATCAGACCGGGTGGCCTGGCCCATGAGCAAGTCTACCAAGAACCAACTTAATTAGAAATTTATAGCAATGTCCTCCCATAATTAAAATATTATTTTAAGGTATTTAAATCTTTTCACTACTCGATTAAGAAATGATAATAATGCTCTTCTGTAATTAAAATAACTAATATTATTCAAGTGTATTTTAATCTTTTCACTATTAAAAAAATAAAAATATGCATATAGGAATTCAAACCCATGCTACTTGCATTAATAAACCTTTAATTTACCACTTAACTAAAATTTTTATTTTAATATTTTTATACATTTTACTTTTATTATACACATTTTATTACATCCATCAGTTGTAACTATACTAATTATTTATTAAGTGTTTTACTGAGTTGATGATTAAAAAAATACAAAAAATGTTCTTTTGTAATTAGAACGAGTTGCATTAATAAAACTTTTAATTTACCACTCGACTAAAGTTTTATGTTGATATTTTTATACATTTTACTTTGATTATGCATATTTTATTACATCTATCAGTTGTATCTATATTACTATTTACTAACGACATATTAGTTTGTCGAAATAAAATAGAGTAGAAATGTAATATTTATATGGTGGGAATAGAATAGAGACGTAATATGTATTATGTTGTTTTGTTGATTGGATAGAATACACATATAATAATATTACATTGTATGGTTAGTTAGAATCATGATATAAAATAGATTTGAAAAAAAGTTATTTTACCTTGTTACGAATATTAATTTATTTGCAAGTTAAATTTATTATTGTTTTAGTTTATTAAATAAAATATTATTAGCATTTAAAATATTGTTTTAAGATATTATATGTAAATAAATAATTAAAATAATATTTTATGAATTATATTTAAAGTGTATATAGATTATTTTAAATTTATATTATAATAATATTGATTTTTTTTGTAATAATCATATTTATTAAAAATTATATATCTAAAGATAATATTTAACTTTATACAAATTAATATTATTAATATTTACATTAAAATAATATTAAATAATGTTTGGAATAAGTGGTTGGACCGATTGACCCATGAACCGGTACAAATTGATTTTTTTATTTTTTAATGTATATAATTTTTATGATTTTTAAATAATTTATTAAATAATATTTCCATTTACATACTTAGTGACCAATTTTGAACAATGTTAAATTTATTTTATTTTATTTACTAGCTTCAATTATTTGATTAAATAATAATTCAAAAAACTTAAATTAGTTCTTAGGTCATTTCCATACTTAGTGAGAAACTACATTCATTTTCAAATGTAGTCCATTGCTCTAACTTTATTATTTCTATCCATTTGATTCTATATGCAATTCATTTATAGCTTCAACGAGCTAGTTACTCGTGATTTATAATTAAGTTCTAGTTTTTTGCCCATTAATTATAAACTTATCTAGCCACGAAGTTATTTCATTATAGTATCGTGACTAAGCTCTCCCCAATTACATACCATTATGAAAGCTACTCGATCAGTGCTTATCCAATGACCTTATCATAAGTATGTTACCCTCATATGATTTTTTTAATCTCTTTGGGATAAATCCATTCTCCCAGTATGATCTTATTTTATCTCATGATAACCATTACATTTTCCTTCATGATAACCATCACAAAAACAAACGACCTATGGTCATGTTTACTTTTTATCTATTATGTAATGTCAATGAAAAGATATCATTTACCCATTTATTGACCTATGAATTCCACTATTGTGAATTATACTACATAATGCAAAAGTTGTATACCCAACGCACCAGCTTTCAGTTCCTTATCTATTTGAACTCAGGCTTTTACTTACATTCAAGTATATGAGTCACGCATATATAATCCATCATCCACTCATGATTAAGATACGTCACACTATGAATATCACAAGTGAATAAATTCATAAACGGATTCAGGATCTATTCTACTTGGGTCATGTTCGATAAACTGTCAGTCTAGTCAATCACATCTATGTCTCTATCTTCTGAGAGCCATCTGCTCTGATGCCCAAGACAAAACATTTCCTCAATTAGCTTTGATAGACGACATATTAGTTTTTCAATCGGTTTGTTCATTTTCAATTAGATTAATGACATATTTAGGTTCATCTACTAATACAAGCTATCTTTCTGTATTACAATCCGACCACGTAATATCACTTACTATTAGTTAAATGTTAAATAACCAATGAGCCAATATTCGTTTTCATTTTGCTTTACATGCAAAAAAACATTAAGGATAATATACAAAGGGTATTAATTTAATTAATGAATATTTTTATTAAACCAATTTGTTCAATAAATACAAGTGTACATAAACGAAAATACTACACTTAGAACACTAAATCCAACAAGTACTAATGAAGAAGGCCAAGACATAACTAATTATAACACTCAAAAAGAGGTTCTGGTACCTGAAATTAATGAAAATGAAGAGATATTTATAAGTTATGTCTCTACAAGAAAAAGATCGAATCGAAATGAAACAGTTATCGGCAACGTTTTTGCATATAATACTATGATCAGAATAATGAATGAAAATAAGTGTAACACCCCTACCCGTATTCGTTGTCAGAATAAGGTACGGGGCATTACCGGAGTTTACAATTTTTTTATTTTTTTTATTTTTTTATTTTTTTTTGAAACTGAAACCATTCTAATTCATCATATTTTCAAAATAAAATTCATGCATATTTATAAGATAACTTTAACAGATAAGCCATACCAATGGCTGACCTTACATTCATTTCATACTAACATTTATTTTATTAGCTTATACATGCCATTCATTTCCAAAATAAGTTTCTTAAAATACCGAAATACTGGGGTTGATAGTGTGATGAGTCTCCCACCGATCCGACCTCCGAGCTCTTAACACTACAAAACAGGGAAAAAGGAAATAGGGTAAGCACTTTGTGCTTAGTAAGCCCATGTAACAAGAATTATACTTACCTA